>VDFB02283596.1:0-20245 GCA_007258455.2 Sequoia sempervirens | reverse complement strand
GTTCCCAATCATATATGCTATATTGAAATTGAAATATCAAGTTCTAGTATCACTAAGAGAGAGTTCCTTCATTTTAATTACATCTATATATAAGAAGATGCATAACTACTTCTTTTAAAGATAACTACCCAAAAATACAAGTGTTTTCTAATAACTCTAAAATAAGGAAAAAAATTGAAAAGTCATTAAGGTGGCTCTTCATTGGCGGGTTCATCGATTGATTGGATTGCCAATGTGGCAATACTTTTCAAAAAATCTTGGAAAGCCTTTATAATAGTTGACATCTCCTTGTGCTGAGGAATAGTGATATTTCCAACTCAAAGCTTTCAACTTACTTTGTTATCTCATCCCACTTCAAGTATTTTTTCATAAGGAGCTACAAACTCAATTGATTGAAACAAGATTAAATCAACTTCACAAAATATTCTAAGGATTTTGGCATTGAAAGGGAAAGTATAAGTGATATCATCAATCATATTTTTAAAATTCTCTTTCAAAAATTTCTCATCTTCATCACCATTGCCCCCTTCTCTTATAAACTATAGACCAAGAAAAGAAAATTTATTGTATACTTCCTCATTGATTGCATTGCATTCCATTAATAATTTACCAAAATCTTGTAATATTTTCTTGACCACATAGAGTTTCCATTTGACACTCTTTTTCCACATCACATAGTGGTTGTCAGCAATGTCCAAAAGGATCTTTTCACTAGCCAGCTTCTTAGGTCCTAAGTCCATCATTCCCTTAAGTTCACCCAGGGTGTTGGTCTACATCATCTCTTTATTTTTAATTGAAGCAATGCATTTCTCCACCTCTGTCTTTAAAGTATATGCATTTTGGTGCACCTTTTTCATATTTGATATGAATTGTTTTCCATTCTTTGATATGCCTACAGTCCACTCCCCTATAGCCTTTGCAAATATCTTACAATTTTGTATCTTACTTATCACCTCTTTCTTGATTGCTAACGTTGGATCAAATCCAGATTCAAATTGGGTGATAGGTTGTGAGGTGATGTTAAATATAGAATTCAAACATTCAATCAAGAATATGATTTGGCTTTTCAATTCATCTATGCTTCTCTTTTCTTTGGCAGTTCGTTGTACCAACCTAGCTGCTATTATCTAAAAGTTATGCATGTATCCATCCCTTGTATATGACCTTAGGTTTACTTTGGTGACACTTAAATCATTGGAATTTTGTTGGCTAAGTCCTTTATATACCGAAGGGTGAGCAACCTCCACATAAATATTCCCTATACTGTCATCCTCTAATAACCTAAATGTAGTCTTTAGTTTCTTAGGTTTATGAGTCATTTGGATTAGTTGACCTACAAGATCTTTCTCTAGAAGAATCACCTGAACCATCTTTCTTTTCTCTAAAAATGTCTGTTCAATCCAAGAGGAAGTAGCAAGAGTGGCAATAGATTTAGAACTAGAGGATCCAAATAGAGTCCTCCTCAATGAGGGAGTAATAGATTTCTCACGCTTTGGAGAAGAAAATGGTGTAGGACCGACCCTAGGAGATACATATACCTCTCTGATAAGAAAGACTTGGGAGAGGAAGAGGACATACTTGAATGAGATGGAGAGGTAGAAACATGGACCGTTTCTTCTTCCCCTTTAGTTGTTTCTTCACCCTTATCCTACTGAGGAGGGTCAGGAGCATCTTCCTTGCATGTCTTTTCTAGAAAATTTCCTTTCGGGGTTCATCACCTCCACCACCTTGAATCTCCAATGAAACTTGGTGTGAAGTAGAAGTTGATGTTCCTAAAGTTATGGGAGGCTAGCTACCCTCTCCTTTAGGATGATTACTTTGTGACCTAGTTGGGGGAAGTTTCTTTTTTACATTTTTCTTGGAAACCCACTCTTTTATTTTGCTTAATATAACTATAGTATTTGCCTCAATGGTTTCAAAATATTTAATACTGCAATCCATAGACACAATAGATTGAGTAGAAACATGCTTGATAAAGATGGGATCCACCAAATCTAATTCGTCATCTTCAATGCCTTGGATATCCCAATTTAGGTTGAATACCTTTATTTGTCTCAAGGACAACCTCATCCAACTCCTCCTTAATTCATACTCATCAACACAATCAACCCAATAATCTTCCAGACCAGGAATATGTTGAAATTTGGGACCCAGATGCAAATTGTTCTATACAATTTTTTTTCTATCAAAAGGAAATATGACATCATAAAATTGCAGGGTATACTTAACTAGGTCCCTGCCAATGTTGAGTGTATCTAACATGGATTTGTAGGATAAATAACCAAGTCTAATGGGAAAATGAATTCCAACCTTTCCCCTTTCCTGACACCTCTTATTCACTTCTACAACATGCTTGTAAACCTCTATTAGAATAAAATTTTCTTCTTCATACTTAGGAATTTTTAGTGGAGTGCCATCAAATCCTCTAATCCTAATATTTGATAACCTCTGGAGTTGTATGAAATGGCTCCCATAAGTGTCAATTAGCTATATGGATTCAGGGGAAATCCTTAAACCAGTATCTCCATGTATTTCATGAGTTACCCTCATGGTAAATGTATCAATAATTATTTTGTTGTGATGGTAACTCTTTCCTAGTTGTAGCTTATCATAATAATACAAAATTGGAAATTTTCCACATGGATTTAGACTTGGTCTGAATCTCGACCAAGGTCTTTTATTAGCGATGGTATAATTCAGATATGGGGACATAGAGAAGGATCTATTAAGTGGGAAATGAATGATCATGTGGTGTATTTAATCATTTATAATTTGCACTTGATCCAATAATTGTCTCCCTCTAGGTATAATTTAAACAAAGAAATACATCCATTCTTCAAATTCATGAGCTTTTTCATTTCCCCTTAGCCTATCTAGGAGTACAATTATATCAAAAATATCATTTATGAAATGGTTCACATGCATGCTCTTGGGTAATTGATATTTCCCCCTCTTAGGTGTGGCAAACCATTCTCTTGCAATTGTGTTTCTATATGAACCTCTCTTCTCTAAAAAAGTAGTTTACTAGGAGGTGAAATTAAATGTTGAATATTGCTCTCTGATATTTTCAAACACAGAGCAAAAGTATCTCTTTGAATTTTCGCCACCAATCTATTGTCATTGGTCCCGACCTCTCATGACTTAGAGTCATAGTGTTTTATACATTGCACTATCAAATCTAGATATTGAATTGTCATTGGGAAGGTGGCATCTTATAATAATTTTCTCTCAGTTAACCTCTATGTAATGGGTGGAGAGTTAGAATTCCCTATTATGACCCAAAACTCATTGAAACTCATATGCCATAGCTCAATATCGCCTATTTCTGGTATTGTGTTGGTTAAATAAAAAATATATTCATAACCATGATAATTGTGATTCATTGTGACTAAAACCATAGGATATGTACATTAATTGCAAGGAGAAATTTATGACAATATAGTTCCCCACTCCAAATTAAAATTCTAGAAAATTGTAACTTAATTAGATAGAAAATAGTACCTCTTAAGTGCATTCCAAACTCCACATACCAAAGTTGCAAGAATTCGTTCCTCCACTCCACTCTAATATTTTCTCCCATCATAGTGGAAATGTGCTTCCTCAATAGCTCAAAACCTTCCACAGTTAATGCTTAAGTGGATGAGTAGTTAATACCCCCTTTACTAAGGTCAACGTGTGTATCCTTTCAAATCTTCCTTTTATCTCAACCACTTTTTAAACATTTGAAAAGGAATGGCTAAGAAAGACTTTTTGATAGAATGAGCAGTTTTCACAACCTCATCAGGGGTCGATAAAGGTTTCACAACCATTATAAAGTTTTGAAATACAAAATGATGAAAAAATTTATTGCATTACTTTTTAGAAAAGAAACTTCAAAATTATCTTACTTTCAGAAAAGGTGATGGTTCCTTTAGGATCTGATGGAGGTTTCAAAACATCTACAAAACTTCAAAATGATTTGACTTTAGCTTCAATAGAACTTTACAAAGTTGTGACAAGTGTTTAGGGTCCTAACAAAGTTTCAGATTTCTAAGGTTAATTGACTCCAAGGGATAAATTTCTAATATATCAGGTGGAGGTAAGGTTGTGACAACCTAAGCAGAGGCTGATTTTTTTTTGAAAACCACATGACCGACAAATTTCTTACTTAGCCAAAATTTGGAGAAAGTGGAAATAGTTTTTACAAGGGGACAAAAATGGTGGTAACAAAGAGTTAATTCAAAAAGGACACAATCATCCAAGTGCTTCACCATGTGGAGAGCCTAATTTTTCTTGCTAAGAAGAAAGATGGAACATGACAATTATTGATTATCAAGAATTAAATAAAATCATTGTGAAAAACAAACATACAATTCCTCGAATTGATGATCTCTTGGGCCAAATAAGAGGGGCTAAGTTCTTCACCAAAATTAACTTGAATTTGGGTATCACCAAGTACCAATTGATCCATCAGATGTGTGGAAGACTGATTTTTAAATCTAAGGAAGGTTTATTTGAATGGTTAGTCATGCCTCTGGTCTAACCAATGCTCCTACCACTTTTATGAGGATGATGAATGATGTGCTCATGACACTCATTTATTCTTTTGTGGTCATTTATTTGGATGACATACTCCTTTTTAGAAAAACTTGGATTGAGCATTTGTCGCATGTTGAACAAGTGATTTCAACTCCACAACAACACAAACTCTATGCTAACATCGAAAAGTGTTCCTTAAGTATGCAAAGAATCCAATACTTGGGGTACATTATTGATAATGAGGGTGTTCATGTTGATCCTAAAAAAATTCAAATTATCAAAGGCTAGCCATCTCCTAAAAATATCACAGAGCTTCACATTTTATTGGGTTTGGAAAACTTCTATTGTAGGTTTGTTCTTGGTTCCTCACATTTGGCATGGCCTCTAAATCATTCATTAAGGGGTTGAGAACAAGAAGAAATTAATTGGAAAGATGCAAAGCAATAGACATTTGTGGAATTGAAGCAAAGACGATGCTCAACACTAGTGTTGTCCCTTCCAGACCTACAACAATCCTTTGAAATAGAAACATATGCATCTGAGTATTCCCTTGGAGTTATACTCATGAAACATGGACATCCAATTGCCTACCACAGTGAGACTTTTTTTAATATTGTGTCTAGATACCCCACATATGACAAGGAGTTATATGCCAACATTCAAGCCTGCAAAAAGTGAAAGCATTACATTTTGGGAAAGGAGACTGTTATAAAAAACCCCTTCAAATTTTACAAACTCAAGGGAAATTACATAACAATAGGCATCAAAGGTGGTTTGATTATCAACAATAATTTCACCTCAATATTCGTCATAAGAAGGGAAGCAATAACAAAGTGGAATATTGTTTAAGCAGGCCTCCAATTGTAGCTTTGACAATAGTGTTGGATTTATGTGGTCATCAAACAACAACTTGTGCCCAATTATGTGATAATGACCTTGAATTTGTTGACATTTACAACACATTGGTTGAAGACATGTTTTCCCTTGATTTTCATTTGCAAGATGGAATGCTTTGTCACATTGGTCACATATGTGTTCCCACTGAATAATGCAAAAGGATGATATGGGAAACACACTACAGTCATGTTGTACGCCATTTTGGCATCAATAAGAACACTATTGTCCTTTAAAAATACTTCTATTGGCCAAAAAGAAATAGGATGCCATTTCATATATTCAAGGTTGTGTAGATTGTGCAATTGTAAAGCCTACAAATTGTAAACTATGCCTATACTTGCCACTACCTATCCTTGATAAACCATGGTACCCAATTTTAATGGAATTTATGTCTAGGCTTGCTACTACCAGATAGGGTCATGATTGTGTATATGTGGTGGTAGATAGGTTTTCCAATATGGCTATCATGGTGGCATGTAAGAATATAATTTTTGTAGAAGAGATTGCTTATCTATTTTTTGAACATGTTTGGGTTCATTTTTGTTTTCCAAAAAGCATTATTTTTGACAAGGATAGTAGATTCATCAAAAAAAATTGGTCTTCACTATGGGTTAAGATGGACACGAAGCTGACTAAGTCTACAATATTTCAGCCTCAAATAAAAGGACAGAAAAAGGTGGTAAATCAAATGATCATTCACATAAATTACAAATGTATTATTTAAAGCATCCTCACACATGGGATGAGAGCCTACCCTACATCCAACACAGCTACAACATGCACTCCATAGTTCCATAGGGCACAATCCATTTAAGGTTTTTCTATGGTATCAACCATTGGTACTTATGGATATAGAATTACCTATAATACAACCTAAAATACCATCAAATATTGAGGAGGTAGACAAAGAAAAAAAAATCATTGATAAGAACAAATACCTACAACAACAGGTTCATGAGATTTTGTTGCATAACATTAAGAAGTATAAAGATAAACATGATCAACACAAAACTCCTCAACAATTTCATGTTGGGAACAAGGTGTGGTTGCATCTTTAGAAGGAACATCTTCAAGGACCAAATAGGAAGCTTTATCCTCTTCACTATAGCCCATATACCATTATCAAACAAATTGATGAAATTGTATTTGAGCTTAATTTTCCATCATTTATGGGGCTGCATCCAGTTTTTGATGTGGAGTTGTTAAAACCTTCATTTCCTCCTTTGTTGGACATTTCATAGGTCACTAAGCATATTCATGCTATAAAATTGAATCTAAAAATCACTACTCCATTATAGAGTGATCATGTCACAAAATTCATTGCGAAGAATCTAAGACATTAGTGAATCCCTCTCTATTGTGTGGTTCAAGCCAATTAGTTTTCTCACCAGGGAAAGTGGTTAAATAGGGAACAGATTCAATTATAGATTCCTCATTTGGTGCAACACATTAATGCAATGGGGCCTATTACCTTTCAAGGGGGGAGGAATGATCCAGAGCAATCTAGAGGTGATCTAGAATAGTCTAAAGGGGTTAGCTCAAACAAATATGGAAAATAATAAAAAAAAAAAAATTGGTATTTTCTACATTTTAGTAAATTACATTTTTAGAGGTCTTTAGAGTAGAATTTTGGGTCGAGAATATTTTTGGTATTAAATGGAATATCATAAGCATTTGATTTAAGGAACTAAAATTAGATCTCTTCAAGACCTTTCCAACGAGGTAGATATGTTCAGATTATGATCACCGGGCTAGGAGTTATGACCCCGCCGAGTTGGGTTAGTGAAAATATACATGTTTTTTTTATTTTTTTATTTTTTTATTGTTCCATATATTTATTTTTGAATTCCAAACAATTTGGTTACTGTTGAAATTCTTCTCATGATGTATAAATTTTAGTTTTGGATATGAATAATTCAATTTTTGGAGCTATATACATCTTTTTTTTGAGTTTGTTTTTCTTTATAAAACTTTTACAATATTGTAGGTTGCATGCTAGGTATTGTCTCTAGATTCATCAATGCAGGGGCATCTACATGATGAGACACAAACATAGAGGCCAAAGGATCAAAAGATAAAAATGTGAAAAAGATGAAAATTACAAATAAGTGTTAAGAGGGAATGTGAGAATATTTCATATTTTGTAATGTTTGATAATGTAGTATTGTAGACAACTTATAGAAGTCTATGTGCGAATAAGAGATGGAGAGAATTGAGTGAATAAAGGGATAGGGATTGTTGAGAAAATCATGGAGAATATATGGAGAGATCATAAGAGATAGTAAGGGAGATGTTGTAGGAATTAGTTGAGGAAATAGTTAGAACTAATTTCCTTTCTTAAAATGTTTGTTACGGTCACCTTATATTATATTAAGGGACCATTATGCAATATGTAGGATATGGGAGAATGATTAAAATGTAATATCAATGATTACAAAAATATCTCTCAAAAATTTGAGTTAGTATTTTGGAGTTTGATTACTAGTTTTGAATTGTTGATTCCTCCACGCTCCGCTGCCCATCATATTGTTGGGAAAAAACAACCCAACTACAGTGGGAAAAGAATGAAAAACTCACAGCAATAAAGGAGACAAACACAAGAAGACATAAATAATATATATTCGATTTTCTATTTCATTCACCAAAGGATTACAATACAAAATTACTGACAAAACTCAGAGAAAAATCTCTGTACATTCTCATACAAAAAATACGCATGTTCCGGCGCATCTTCCTTCTGTGTGCTGCTACGTGCTGGAGAAATTACAAAGCACTGGAGCACTGTCAATGTTCTCTGCTGCTACAGGTTCTCTTGAACTTTCACTTTCTATTATGTTCTGCTGAACATTCTTCTTTTCTATTGTTGTTGCAAAAAACTTTTTGTCTCTGTCTCCTTCACATTCTTCTTTTGTCTTTTGATGCCTTTCCAAAATATGGCGCCCAATTCAAACTCAACCACCACAATAAATTTTCTACCAAAAATTAACTAGCCAACATGGTGGTTAGACATGGAAAAGGGGGAACAGTCCAAATTTGATTTTATTTGAGGGTTCAATAAATGCACTTTCCTGTTGCTGCTCGGGATTAAATATTCCAACACTCCCCCTTAATCCTAAGCCATTTTTCTCTTCATTATCATTTGAAACTTCTAGCGCAAAACTTCTAGAGCAAGCCTATGTGCATCGATTTTTCATTTTAGAACTGTCTTCTGAAGTTTCAGAGCATTTATCCTTTTCTGTGTTTTCCATAACCAAAGTTCCAGAGCATCTGTGCTTTTCTGTGTTTTCCAGAACCAAAGTTCCAGAGCATTTTTTCTTTTCTGTGTTTTCTAGAACCAAAGTTCCAGAGCATTTGTGCTTTTCTGTGTTTTCCAGAACCAAAGTTCTGGAGCATTCTTGCATACCAAGCCTATTCCTTAGGAATTCAAAGGATTGTTTTGACAATGCCTTTGTAAAAATATCAACGAGTTGCTGCTCAGATTTGCAATATTGAAGTTGAATCTCTCCATGCTCCACCAACTCTCTTATGAAATGATAGCGTATTTCGATGTTCTTTCTTCGCCCATGAAAGACAAGATTCTTTGTCAATGCAATAGAAGATACATTGTCACAAAATATGGTTGTACCATCTTCTTGCTGCTCAATCAAATCAGCAAGGATTCTTCTAAGCCAAATAGCCTGACATGCTGCTGCATTTTCTGCTATGTACTCCACTTCGACTGTGGAGAGTGAAACTATGGGTTGCTTCTTTGATGCCCATGATATTGCTCTTGAACCCATGTGGAACAAATATCCCGAAGTGCTCTTCCTATCATCTACATTTCCTGCCCAATCACTATCTGTGTACCCAACCAACTGAAACTCATTGGAGGCGGTATACATAATGCCATAGCCTTTCGTGCCATTGACATACCTTAGAATTATTTTTCCTGCTTGCTAGTGTGTGTCCTTAGGTTTCTCCATGAACCTATAAATTAGGCTTACCACGTACATCAAATTTGGTGTTGTTGCTGTCAAATACATGAGGCTTCCAACCATGCTCTTGTAGAGGGTTGGGTTAACATTATTGTTGCTGTCCTCTTTGCTTAATTTCAGACCTGTAGCTATTGGGGTTGGGGCTGGTTTTCTGTCCAACATTCTAAATCTCTTCAAGATTTGTTTAGCATAACTTGTTTTTGAAATAAAGATTCCTTGATCTGTTTGTTGGACCTCTATGCCTAGGAAATATTTTAGCAAACCTAGGTCTGTCATTTCAAATTCATTTTTCATTGCTTCTTTGAAATCAACAATGAAAAGATTACTATTTCCTATGAAAATTAAATCATCTACATACAGAACAACAATAAGAATCTCACCATTGGTTTTCTTGATGTAGAGTGTGGGCTCACTACCGCTTTTGCTAAAGCCATTGCTCAGAAGGTACGAATCAATTCTGTTGTACCATGCCTGTGGTGCTTGTTTCAACCCATAAAGAGCTTTCCAAATCCTGTAGACCTTGTCTTCTTTCCTTGGAACTTCATAGCCAGGTGGTTGCTCCACATACACCTCTTCTTTCAGCACCCCATTCAAGAAGGCTGATTTCACATCCATTTGTAATACTTTCCATTTGTGCTGGGCTACAATTGCTAGGACTGCCCGCACTATTTCCAACTTGGCAACGGGTGCATATGTTTGATCATAGTCTCTTCCAAGCTGTTGTTTGTATCCCTTAACAACCAACCTTGCTTTATGGCTTTCAATCTTACCATCAACAGTGCATTTGGTCTTATAGACCCACTTAACTCCAATGATTGATTTCCCTTTGGGTAAATCAGTGAGCTCCCACATTTTGTTTCTTACTATAGCATCCATTTCTTCATCCATGGTGTTACACCATTTTTCCTCTTTCACGGCTTCTTCAAAATACATTGGATCACTATAAGAAAACATAGCAAAATTTGAATTTTCATCAAAGTCATCATACCTTGTGTTGTCATAAATTTCCCTCACACTTCTAGTCTTCTGTGGCATCAATGATGCAAGCGTAGGGTCAAAAATTTTGGAGCTGCTTGATTGCTGGACTGATGAAGAAGATTGAAGATTGTTGCTGTAAACTTTTGGAGCATATGCCATGCTGGAAGTTTCCAGAGCAACTTCCTTGCTAAAAGTTTCCGGAGTTGCTGCTGTTGTTTTCTGAACTGTTACCTTGATGTAAAGTTCCAGAGCATCTTCCTTCTGCAACTTCTTCATCCTCAAGAGGTATTGAAACAAAAATACATATGTTGCTATCAACTGTTCCATCCCATGACTAATTTTCAATGAATTCAACGTCCCTGCTAATCACCACTTTCTTGGTGATGGGATTGTACAATCTGTAGGCTTTGGATTGTTCACTATAGCCTATGAAAATGCATTTTTCTCCTTTGTCATCAAATTTTTTCCTTTTCTCTTTTGGCATGAGTGCATATGCCACACATCCAAATATTCTCAAATGCTCAACACTCCATTTGCATTCGTCCACACTTCTTGTGGGATTCTATCATGAACGGCCTTTATGGGGCACCTATTCAAGATGTAGATTGTTGTTGCTACAACATCACCCCAATACTCATTAGACAAACCTTTTGCCTTCAACATGCTTGTTGCCATCTCTGTGATGGTTCTATTCTTCCTTTTAGCCACTCCATTTTGCTATGGAGTATATCAGGCTGTGAGTTGTCTCTGAATACCATGAGACTTGCAAAAAATAATAAACTCTTGAGAGATATACTCTCCCCCTCTGTCTGTTCTGAGGACTTTGATATAGTGGCCGCTTTGCTTTTTAGCCAAGGCCTTAAACTCTTTGAACTTCTCAAATACATCTGATTTGTTCTTCAAAAGATACACCCAAATTTTTCTACTATAGTCATCTATGAGTGTCATGAAATAAACATTTCCTCCTAGGGTTGGGGTCTTCATGGGACCACACAAATCTGAATGCACCAACTCTAATGGTGCTCTAGCTCTCCTAGAATGCCCTGACTGAAAGGGCTACCTATGTTGTTTACCTAGGATGCATGCTTCACACTTTCCATTGGGCTCTACAATTGTTGGTAGGCCCCTAACCATATCCTTTTTAGCTAAAATATTTAAACTAGAATAACTTAGATGCCCATACCTCAAATGCCAAAGCTTGGATGGGTCTTGGATGACTGTCTTGAAGGCTGACTGCTGCAAGCCTATTGACTGTGCTGAGATTTTCATTTTGAGGGGAAACATTCGGTTCTTTTTCATTTGAACCGCTGCCATAACTTTCTTGCTTCCATCTCAGTCATAGATGATGCATTCCCCTTTTTCCATTAGCACTCTATATCCGTTTTGGACCATCTATCCAATGCTCAAGAGATTGTGTTTCATTCTTGGGGCATAAAAGACATCATGAAGTTGTCTTTCTTCACCATGCTTGGTTTATAGGCACACTATGCCCTTGCCCATGACTGAAACTTTCTCATTGTTGCCCATTTTAATTTAAAAATTAATGTTGTGGTCAATAGAGGAAAATATTTTTTTGTTACCACTCATGTGGTTGTTACAACCATTGTTCAAGTACCAAACTTCAGCGCTGCCTTGTTCTACAAGATTGCATGCAATTAACACTTGAGATTGTTTTTCATTTTTAGCCTTGTTCTCATTTGCTACATTTGCATTTTGACTCCCTTGGTCATGTTGTTTCTTCCTGCATTCACTTGCATAGTGACCATACTTGTGACAGTAGTAACACTGCACATTGCTCTTATGCAATCTTTGATTTGAGCTGCTATTTTTCTTTGTGTTTTGAAAATTTGATTGGGAGGTGCTGGTCTCCTCTTGATTGTTTGAGCCTCCTCTTCCGGAGTTGCTTCTGCCTCTACCTCTTTGACCTCTTCCTCTACCATTTCTTCCTTTTCCCTTGCCTCTTACATTTGCTTGTGCTTTGAAGGCTTGCTCTTGGGAAGAATTTGCAAACCTATTTAGGCGTTGCTCATGGGTTTGAAGTGAACCCATTAACTCATCAACTAATAATGTTGAGAAGTCCTTGACCTCTTCTATGGCAATAACCACCAGGTCAAATTTTGTGGGTAAACTTATAAGAATCTTCTCCACAATCTTCTGCTCTTCCATAGTTTCTCCATTTATCCTCAATTGGTTAATCAAGGTGGAAGCCCTTGTATGAAAATATAAAATGGACTCACTATCCTTCATCTGCATGGTCTCAAATTCTCTCCTTTGCAGCTGGAGTTTCACTGACCTGAATTTCTCAAACCCTTTGCAGGTGGTTTGAAGTATTTCCCATGCTTCTTTTACATAACTAGCTACTGCTATTCGAGGGAAGATAGCCTCTGTCAAGGCTGCCTCAATTAGACTGAGGGCTTTGGCATCATTTTTCCTTGTCTCCTTCAACTAGTTCTTTTGAGCATTGCTCAATGCTGCAAATGCATTTGGTTCAGTCACATCTGTGAACCCATTCGCTACTAATTCCCACAAATCATTTTCTACTAAAATGGTTTTCATTTTCTTTGCCCAAACATCATAATTTTTTCCATCAAATATGGGTGGCTGCTACCAACTCCTATTGTCTCCTCCAGCTATTTTTGCTAAATGGGGGAAAACTACAAATACCCAGATAAAATCTAGGGATTTTCTTCACTGCCTAGAAAACTAAGGCTTTCCTAAATACCCAGAAACAAAATTTTTGTAACTGCATGCCTAGGAACAAAGCTAGGGCTTTAACAAACTAAATGCCTAGAAAACTTAGTGTTCTGATACCAATCTGTTGGGGAAAAAAAACCCAACTATAGTGGGAAAAGAATGAAAAACTCACAGCAATAAAGGAGACAAACACAAGAAGACATAAATAATATATATTCAATTTTCTATTTCATTCACCAAAGGATTACAATAAAAAATTACTGAAAAAACTCAGAGAAAAAGCTCTGTACATTCTCATACAAAAATTGTGCATGTTCCAATGCATCTTCCTTCTGTGTGTTGTTGCGTGCTGGAGAAATTCCGGAGCACTGTTAATGTTCTCTACTGCTGCAGGTTCTCCTGAACTTTCACTTTCTATTATGTTCTGCTGAACATTCTTCTTTTCTGTTGCTACTGCAAAAAAATTTTTGTCTCTGTCTCCTTCACATTGTTCTTTTGTGTTTTGATTCCTTTCCAAAATCTAGCGCCCAATTCAAATTCAACCACCATAATTAATTTTCTGCCAAAAATTAACTGGCCAACATGGTGGCCAGTCACGACAAAGAGGGAACAGTCCAAATTTGATTTTATTTGAGAGTGCAATAAATGCACTTTCCCGTTGCTGCTCAGGATTAAATATTCCAACACATATGGTATCAGAGCCATTCTGTTCTTATGTTGGGATAATTGTGTTCCTAAGCTTGCCATAGTCAACCTCCATTCATCATAACGAGTCTTTGTTAGAGATGCTCATTTCTGCTCTGCCAAAATTCAACAACCTCCATTTTTATTTTTCATTTATTTTTCTCTTCTACACAGTTTCAACCCACATTGTTTCTCATTGAGTCTCTTTATCACAGTACTCCAATTTTGGCATATTGTAGATCTGCTCAAGTAAAGTTATAGAAACTTGAGCATTCTCGTCAAGTGCGCCCTGAGGATTTGTTGGGACATGACAAATCATTGTTTAAGAGCACTGCCTATCTATAAAAATCATTTCCTAGCAAGGAACCACCAACGTTCAAATGGAAATTGAAGGCAGAGGGTGAATTGCTAACTGGGAAATAGAAGAAGCTCGCAGGTTGGCATTAATGAGAGAGTAGTTCCTTGCCCAAAGCGGGGAAGAAGAGGAAGAGTAGCGTAGATTAGAAGAATTGGAAAGGCAAAAAGAAAAGGCTTAAGCAGCAGCCAAACAAAATTTGCAGAAGTAAGAGAATATGTGAAGATCAGATAAAAACACCAGATCAGTCTTTGCTAAGCATTTTTGCGATACGCATAGGAGTAATTTGCTTCTCATATTTATCTCCTTTGCTGTATTGGGGGAATTTATCATGTCACACAGGGAGATCCAAGGGAAATTACTTTTGTAGTTTGGTGCTAGAGTTTTCTATGGTTGAGTCTATATTCCTATGGTAAGGTTTTAGTTTGTCCAAGGCTTGTTTCCAATTACAAATGGTTTTTCAGTAGATGGATTCACACACTATTATGAGATCCTGATTCTTCATTGTTAGCTTGCTTTCTTATTCGTGTTGATCATCCATGGATTTTGAATGGATGAACCAAAATATTGATTCAGGCACGTACTTGGATAATCCCTTGCACTAGATGTGAATGTGGAGACAGAGCAACAAGAAAGAGATGGGAGTTCCATGACTAGCAACGCTAACAACAATGTAACAGGAGAAACATCCGTCATTTTTCCTCAATGGTGACTTCTTCGGGTGTTGGTCCAGCACATGATTTCAACACATTTTCATTATGTGGGTGCTTCTTGGCAGGTACAGGTGTTTTTAAATTATTCCACCAAAGTCTGCTTCATTTGTTCTTTTCTATGGCTTGTAGAAACACAATGAACATTTTTCGTGTGAGTTTTTCCTAGAGCCATGTAACAAGATATATTAGCATTTTGTTGGGGTCGATTTATTGTTTTTGGAGGACATTTTAGCCACGTTTCTTGAGGGTCAGTTGGGCATTGCATTCTTGAAGTTCGATCTGGAGAATGCTAGGGCATGAAATCATTGCATGCTTGAACCATAGTTGCAACATTGATCAATATTTTCTTTGAAATACTTGCATTGTGTTTACCGTATTAGACTGACTATAGAATGTTTTACCCAACTCGCATTAAGCACCTGTATAAGTCTCTGGCCTCCTCATGCGTGTTGTTCATGTTACATAAACTTTCCAGCAACACATCACTCTACAAGTTTGATCCTCAGATTTTGGTGCACAATAGTGAGTAAACTAAGGTTTTATGTCTAGTTTTCATCTCAACTTTAGTTGTTATTTGCTTGTGTCATTTTGTGTGATCTTGATTAGCCAATAGGATAATTCATGGCTATTTTCAATTAAGTATAAATCCAATATTAAATTCCTTGTGTTGCCATGTCAGTCTAGTCTTTAAATGTGTCTATTAAGTTTTTAAGTTGTTTTAAAGTCATAGGTATGTCATCTTATGTGTTTAATAAAATTCCATCAATATTATATGGTTGTCAATTTGTGTCTGGTGGTCCAAATTTCTAATTAAAAGAGTCTATTATTTATGTTCGAAGTTAAATCTGGTCCAATAATTTGTGATGAAAGTCGAGAGAGTTTGGTTAGAGTCTTTCTTATAAATGAAGTTAAAGTGCGTTGAAGTTCTAGAGTCATTAATTTTGTAAGGGTGCATGATCGGTGTTACCTGACACCCAAGTCTAATCATTGCATAAGAGTTTTGTTAATGAAATAAATTCAAAACATCCAAATTAATGAATCTTAAAGCCAAAACCTTCAATCCAAGAAGAAAAGCTGGAGGAGAATTGACAATAGCAACTTGAAGACAACTTGAGAAGATTGGTAGTAGAAAGAATCTTGCTTTAGTGAGAAGAAAAGAAATCAAAATTTCTTGAAGAAATAGATCTAGTACGATCTGACAAGTGACATGGTCTTTATATAGTCTACAATTAACAATTGAACAAAGAATTTGTTGAATGTAGGTAGTGGGAAAAAGAGAAGAACACTTGTGGCAACCCTTATAGTAGAATTGAGAGAAGAACAACTTCCAGTTGAGGTTGGGTAGAAGTTTCAACATTGAGTCAACTCCACAAGTTGCAAATGTGGGTAGAGTTGTCCAAAGAAGAGAGACAGTTCAAATATCTTGAGAGTGAGTAGAGTGTAGAAGCCTAGAGGAGCAGAGGAAGCTCAAAGGGTTCTAGAGGAAAGAACCAAGAATACCAAAAGGCCAGGTTCAGGAGTAAAACTTGGTGAGGTGTTGTGTAGTAGGGTGAAAAGTACTTGTTACTGTAGGGGCTATTTGTATCTCATAGTGATCTGGAGAAACTCATAGAGGAAGAGAGAAAGATGACTATTAATAGTCATGACAAGGGTTTGAGCAAAAGCCACAACAAAATGGAGCAGAATGCCAAATCAAATGGAATAAAGATGAAGAGAATGAGTCAAGATGAATTTGATACAAAAGTTGTTAAGATGAAGGAACAACTTAGTATAATGATGATGCTACTACATGAAAGTGAGAGAGACCAGAGATATGGATGGAGAATGAAGAAATAGGTTATATGGCCTGTTAAAGAATTGTTTGCAAGAAAGTTGAGGAAGAAGCTGAGACACATGTTGAATGCTTAGTTAAAGGAAGAACTCAAAGAAACCGAGTTTGAGGAAGAAGTTCACTATGATGAACCAGAGCAGGGATCATTCCTTGGAGAGGATGATGATGAGAGACTTCATGAAAGTCTCATGGATTGTTTGGGAAGTTCATATCAACATGAAGATCAATTGATAGAAGACTCAAATGAGACTAGAGAGCCTTATGTTTTAAAAACTGAGAATTTGTGTATGGGTGCAGGTTTTACAGGTGTTGAGGACGATGGACAGTCACTCAAAACTGTCATGAGAATAGAACAAGATCAAAATCATATTATCAAAGAAGGAGAGGAAAAATTTCCTTATAAGGACAATCAAAGTAGAAATCCTATACAATGGAAAAATTTAGTTATGGGAGAATATAGTTGCAAGAATCTATTGTTACAGTGAACAAGGTCATGTTGGCCTATGAAAACAATCAAAAGGGGGATCAAGGAGATAAAGAGAAACATTTAGATACAAGGCTAATGAAATTTGATGAGGAAATGGCATTACTAAAGAGATTGGTGAGAGAACCTACAAATAAAATTTTATTTCATTCAACACAAGAGGATGATCATGAAAATGAGAAGATATTGGCATGTGGATTGTAGAATGACAAGCTTAGCAATGTAAATTTGAATGCAAAATTGGGGATTTTAAAGGAATGGCTAGTCAATCCAAAGATTAAGGAGGACTTCAAAGAGGTTGGAAACATGAAGCATGAAGAAGAAGAAAGAATCAAATTTCATCAAAAAACTATAAAAGTAGAATCAGAGGCTCAAAGAGAGACAAATGCATATGCAGGGATAACAGACTACATATTTGTACATAACAGTGAAGACAAGGAATAAATCATTCTTATGATTGATAGTGATATTTTTGGAGATTGAGTGATTACTATAACCAATTCATTTCATGTGAAAATGAAGATACATGTGAGACTTTGAAATATGAAAGTCAATCTTCCATAAAATAGTCATGGAAGAGGCATACTGAAAAGAAGAAGACAATCAACAACAAAAATTAATTGATCTCAAGAGAATACATTAACAGGGAAAGTGGAGGTTTGCAAAATAAAGTATGTAAACTTGGAAGATTGAGGAGAGTAGCAGCATATCCATAGAGGACAAAGTTAATGGAAAGGTTGAATACCAGAATGAAAGTTGTTAAACATGTCCGTCATAGTAAGGCAAGTGGACAATGACAAAGGAAAGTTTGGGATCCAAGAGTCCATGAGAAGTTTATTTTTTTGTTCCTTGGGAGTCTAACACAAGGGCATCTACATGATGAGATACAAACACAAAGGCCAAAGGATCAAAAGATAAAAATGTGAAAAAGATGAAAATTACAAATAAGTGTTAAGAGGGAATGTGAGAATATTTCATATTTTGTAATGCTTGATAATGTAGTATTGTAGAAAAATTCTAAAAGTCTACGTGGAAATAAGAGATGGAGAGAATTGAGTGAATAAAGGGATAGGGATTGTTGAGAAAATCATGGAGAATATATGGAGAGATCATAGGAGATAGTAAGGGAGATGTTGTAGGAATTAGTTGAGGAAATAGTTAGAACTAATTTCCTTTCTTAAAATGTTTGTTACGGTCACCTTATATTATATTAAGGGAACATTATGCAAGATGTAGGATATGGGAGAATGATTAAAATGTAATATCAATGATTACGAGAATATCTCTCAGAAATTTGAGTTAGTATTTTGGAGTTTGATTACTAGTTTTGAATTGTTGATTCCTCCATGCTTCGCTGCCCATCATTCATGATTTGGATCATGGGTTAGGTGGATAATAGGTGGAAATGATGATTATTAATTTATTGTGAGGATATGGAAAAGGTGATAAATTAAATAATAGGACTATTTAATTTAAGTGATGGACTTTAGGTGAAAGGGATATGTCCTAGGTTAATTAGGACTAGATGATGGGATGCAGGCCTAGGTGATGAAATTAGTTGATTAGGTATTAGGTGATAAGTTTAGCGATGAAATTGGGCGATTAGAGATTAGTTGATAGGTCTAGTGATGATGAATAAACCTAGAGAATATTTTAGGATAACCATAGGTGGACTTGATATATGACTTGGACATAATACATGGATGGATAACTTAGATGATTAGGATGATCCAAAGGACGGGAATAGATGATTAGGTGGAATATATGGATTGGATTTGATAAATTTAGATTAAATTTTAAGTCTACACACTTGGATCTCAAGATGATTTGATTATGACTTTAATTCTAGAACCTATAGATTGGTGTAGAATTTCCAACGATTAAACAATGTCCATAGGATGATTAAAGGTCCCAAAGGTTGGACTAAGGTGATGATTTTGATTAAAGGACCCAAAAGTGATAACTTTCAACTATAACCAATGATTTAATTGGATTGATGATGGGTGTGGACTATAAGGATTATGTGTATAAAAGATGATGATGACATTGATGATATGATGATCAATGGTAGCCTAATGTTCTCTTGGATGCGACTCAAAGGTGACTAGAATTATTAACAAAGTGATAATAAGTGACAAAAGGATATGTACTCTAAACTCAAGGTGTGTTGTGAAAGGTTGGACAATGAGATAAGTCAAAGTATGGACAATGGATGGACATGGTTAAGTTTGACCAATGTGAAATGGACAAGGTAGGTGGTTGATGTGGGAGATATTGGGAAATAATTTTGGTGATGACCAAGGATAAATAGGTTTTGCACTAAATTGTGGTTATTCTAGGTTTAGCTTCAATGTTTATGTTTTAAGGATACCAATGGGATTTCAAACACGTAAAAGGGACTTCAAATACTTGAATCAAAATTTGTAGTAAAGTTTTTATATAAAATCACTTGGTATATACAACACTCAAACAAGAGGATACAATAACAAGCCTAAATTTATTTAATAAAAGGAGTATTAAATTAATATGGGCCCACATAATAAAATACCTTCAAGTGAGTGGATAAATAGGGTATTAAAAGGTCATGTACCACCTCTACACCCCTTACCTTGAAAGGGAAAGGCCCAATCAAGGAATAGTTGATATCTCAAGAGAAGAAGGTACATGGTGATTATCTTTGGGTATGATATTGTAGCTTGCATCATAATTAAGAAATGTCCAAAAGGTCTGAAACTAGGCTATACAAAGCTTATCTAGGGGTATCATCCAAATACCTCAAGGCTACATGAGGCCTAATCCGTGAATTTGAAACTATAATAAAATCAAAAGATTGAGAGAAGAGGGTAACCCTCCCTTATCCTTAACTTCCCCAAGGTACAAAATTCTTGGCAGCTTAGCTCGAATAAAAAATAAATTCCAAGAGGTCTATCTTTTGATTCAACCCCCGCTATTTATGCTCCATTGGAACACTGGAGTTGAAGTCATCCCTTGGGGTGATGAAATCCCCAAAGCCCCCTAAAAATAAAATAAATAAAAAACTTATTTTTGATCCTCAAGATCATCCTAAGGTGTGAGAGGAGATCATACACAAGTGTGCTTTGGGTTTAAAAGACACTT
>VDFB02283595.1:0-78783 GCA_007258455.2 Sequoia sempervirens | reverse complement strand
AACACAAGAGGATGATCATGAAAATGAGAAGATATTGGCATGTGGATTGTAGAATGACAAGCTTAGCAATGTAAATTTGAATGCAAAATTGGGGATTTTAAAGGAATGGCTAGTCAATCCAAAGATTAAGGAGGACTTCAAAGAGGTTGGAAACATGAAGCATGAAGAAGAAGAAAGAATCAAATTTCATCAAAAAACTATAAAAGTAGAATCAGAGGCTCAAAGAGAGACAAATGCATATGCAGGGATAACAGACTACATATTTGTACATAACAGTGAAGACAAGGAATAAATCATTCTTATGATTGATAGTGATATTTTTGGAGATTGAGTGATTACTATAACCAATTCATTTCATGTGAAAATGAAGATACATGTGAGACTTTGAAATATGAAAGTCAATCTTCCATAAAATAGTCATGGAAGAGGCATACTGAAAAGAAGAAGACAATCAACAACAAAAATTAATTGATCTCAAGAGAATACATTAACAGGGAAAGTGGAGGTTTGCAAAATAAAGTATGTAAACTTGGAAGATTGAGGAGAGTAGCAGCATATCCATAGAGGACAAAGTTAATGGAAAGGTTGAATACCAGAATGAAAGTTGTTAAACATGTCCGTCATAGTAAGGCAAGTGGACAATGACAAAGGAAAGTTTGGGATCCAAGAGTCCATGAGAAGTTTATTTTTTTGTTCCTTGGGAGTCTAACACAAGGGCATCTACATGATGAGATACAAACACAAAGGCCAAAGGATCAAAAGATAAAAATGTGAAAAAGATGAAAATTACAAATAAGTGTTAAGAGGGAATGTGAGAATATTTCATATTTTGTAATGCTTGATAATGTAGTATTGTAGAAAAATTCTAAAAGTCTACGTGGAAATAAGAGATGGAGAGAATTGAGTGAATAAAGGGATAGGGATTGTTGAGAAAATCATGGAGAATATATGGAGAGATCATAGGAGATAGTAAGGGAGATGTTGTAGGAATTAGTTGAGGAAATAGTTAGAACTAATTTCCTTTCTTAAAATGTTTGTTACGGTCACCTTATATTATATTAAGGGAACATTATGCAAGATGTAGGATATGGGAGAATGATTAAAATGTAATATCAATGATTACGAGAATATCTCTCAGAAATTTGAGTTAGTATTTTGGAGTTTGATTACTAGTTTTGAATTGTTGATTCCTCCATGCTTCGCTGCCCATCATTCATGATTTGGATCATGGGTTAGGTGGATAATAGGTGGAAATGATGATTATTAATTTATTGTGAGGATATGGAAAAGGTGATAAATTAAATAATAGGACTATTTAATTTAAGTGATGGACTTTAGGTGAAAGGGATATGTCCTAGGTTAATTAGGACTAGATGATGGGATGCAGGCCTAGGTGATGAAATTAGTTGATTAGGTATTAGGTGATAAGTTTAGCGATGAAATTGGGCGATTAGAGATTAGTTGATAGGTCTAGTGATGATGAATAAACCTAGAGAATATTTTAGGATAACCATAGGTGGACTTGATATATGACTTGGACATAATACATGGATGGATAACTTAGATGATTAGGATGATCCAAAGGACGGGAATAGATGATTAGGTGGAATATATGGATTGGATTTGATAAATTTAGATTAAATTTTAAGTCTACACACTTGGATCTCAAGATGATTTGATTATGACTTTAATTCTAGAACCTATAGATTGGTGTAGAATTTCCAACGATTAAACAATGTCCATAGGATGATTAAAGGTCCCAAAGGTTGGACTAAGGTGATGATTTTGATTAAAGGACCCAAAAGTGATAACTTTCAACTATAACCAATGATTTAATTGGATTGATGATGGGTGTGGACTATAAGGATTGTGTGTATAAAATATGATGATGACATTGATGATATGATGATCAATGGTAGCCTAATGTTCTCTTGGATGCGACTCAAAGGTGACTAGAATTATTAACAAAGTGATAATAAGTGACAAAAGGATATGTACTCTAAACTCAAGGTGTGTTGTGAAAGGTTGGACAATGAGATAAGTCAAAGTATGGACAATGGATGGACATGGTTAAGTTTGACCAATGTGAAATGGACAAGGTAGGTGGTTGATGTGGGAGATATTGGGAAATAATTTTGGTGATGACCAAGGATAAATAGGTTTTGCACTAAATTGTGGTTATTCTAGGTTTAGCTTCAATGTTTATGTTTTAAGGATACCAATGGGATTTCAAACACGTAAAAGGGACTTCAAATACTTGAATCAAAATTTGTAGTAAAGTTTTTATATAAAATCACTTGGTATATACAACACTCAAACAAGAGGATACAATAACAAGCCTAAATTTATTTAATAAAAGGAGTATTAAATTAATATGGGCCCACATAATAAAATACCTTCAAGTGAGTGGATAAATAGGGTATTAAAAGGTCATGTACCACCTCTACACCCCTTACCTTGAAAGGGAAAGGCCCAATCAAGGAATAGTTGATATCTCAAGAGAAGAAGGTACATGGTGATTATCTTTGGGTATGATATTGTAGCTTGCATCATAATTAAGAAATGTCCAAAAGGTCTGAAACTAGGCTATACAAAGCTTATCTAGGGGTATCATCCAAATACCTCAAGGCTACATGAGGCCTAATCCGTGAATTTGAAACTATAATAAAATCAAAAGATTGAGAGAAGAGGGTAACCCTCCCTTATCCTTAACTTCCCCAAGGTACAAAATTCTTGGCAGCTTAGCTCGAATAAAAAATAAATTCCAAGAGGTCTATCTTTTGATTCAACCCCCGCTATTTATGCTCCATTGGAACACTGGAGTTGAAGTCATCCCTTGGGGTGATGAAATCCCCAAAGCCCCCTAAAAATAAAATAAATAAAAAACTTATTTTTGATCCTCAAGATCATCCTAAGGTGTGAGAGGAGATCATACACAAGTGTGCTTTGGGTTTAAAATACACTTGTAAATTGTTATCCCAAATCAAAATCCAAAAGTAAATTTTAACCCAATTTTAGTGTGAGAAAACAAAATACAGACAAACACAAAAAATAGGAGTTTATAAATAAGTTCTTCAATAAAATGTCCTACAAAACAACTTAAGTTAGTACCTAGTTTGCAAGATTGATGTCTTGAAATCATGAAAAGACGTACATGCAAAAGTCAGTCAAAAAGATAAAATGATAATTTATATAGAAAAATAAACCAAAAAGCAAAAAAACAAAAAGATTTTTTGATATGTTAAAAAAGAACTAAAAAATGATGAAAAATGTAAAAGTTAAGGACTTAATTGATGCCTTGAAAAAGTGCTTAATTTTGAATGAAATAACTAAATTTGGTAAAATACCTGTACCACAATGACCATTGTGGATTCATTCAGTCTATTGTTCTTCATGACATGTAGAAAGAAGGCTTTCAAGCGAAGAGACCCTTACTGTTTATGGATGTATCCGAGCAGACAAGAGGTCCGTGGGGAAGACACCCTAAACTGGGCTTTGTGGCGTCAATCTGATAAAAACCATTGCCTTCTCTTGGACAGCTGAACCGCCGACTTGTGCATAAACAATAGTTTCCACATGGCATTGGATAATCGCACAAAGCGAATATGTCCATAAAGTTTGATAAAAAGTCAAATCTTAGACCTTAGTGCCACTTTTACAATTATTTGGCGTACCCATTGCACAATTGAGAAATGGGTGATTTATTAACATCTTTGTTAAATTTTATATGAAGTGGTTCGTTTGGTTGTATTGGAGTAACTAAACCTGCATTTGTTACCAAATGATGGCATACTCTTCCCCTCTGTAATGGATTATATATTTTTATACTTAATCCTATTTCTGCGAAAAAATAGATTTTGATTATCTTTTATTTTAGAAGGGTACAAAGAGATCAACATAAAACAACTTAATGAGGCTACCAAAGTCAAACATAATGAAGCTGATTGATTTTGGAAGCACATCACACATCTGTGATTTCAACCAAGCACTATCGAGCTCTCGAGGCAAAAGAATGGTATTATACATTTCTTACAATATGTTGCTCAGCAACCCCACCAATCTCTCTATCAATGAAAAAATTGGAGGATTAATACTTGAAATATGCTACAAATTTTGTATCTCTGCAATTTTTGTCGCAATATTTTGTATTTCTGCAATTTTTGTCGCAAGGAACATTGTGTTTGTTATATATTTGTCATTAAAATCATAAATTAAGCCATATTAAATGGGGTGTCATAAGTGTTTCATGCATGAATGCCAGATAAGTTATCATGCACAAACATCTGATGCGTTCATCATGGATTCCAATTGTGTTACAAGCATGTGCATTTAGTAGGAGCTCTAGAACATGATATGGACATCCATCAAAGCATCATGGAAGGAGGATTTTTTTCAGACATTATAGTTGGAAATGCTTTGGTAGACATGTAGGAAAAATGTGGAAGCATAGAAAAGGCACATGAATTGTTTGATAGAATGCCTCAAAGAGAGGTTATCTCATTGAATGCAATGATTGTAGGATATGCACAAAATGGGGTTTTTTTAAAAGCTTTAGAAACTTTCAAGCAACTGCAATTGGTAGGTGTAAAGCCTGAATCCACAACTTTTTCCAGAATTCTCCTTGGCTGTGCCAAAATAGGAGCATTGGAATAGGGTATGGACATCCATCAAAGCATCCAAAACAACATAGCAACGTACAAGTTAAAAGAATATTTTCTTAATAACGAAAGCCTTTTTTATTACTATACAGTTAGGTGTCAGTTTTTTAAGACATGTTTACATTTGTCATCTATCAGAGATATTAAGAAAATTATATAAAAATTGTCCATAATAAATGGTGGTGGAAGATGTTAAGTGTCTTCAAAAACATGCGGCGTCACTTAAGCATTAGCATTTTTAGTATCTAGAAACAATTTTTTGCATGCTTTTGTGATGATGGGTACAAGTGTGAAGATAATTCATTCACTCCCTCTTTTAGAGATATGCAAATTTCATTGTATGATTTTTCATTCTCATTTTCTTTGGTTTTAAAGAGTGATACTAAAGATCTTAGTTTAGTTTAGATTGGCTTAGTTTCACCATTCAGGAACATTCTTTGAATCAACTTTAGAGATTACCACACCTCACAATGATATAGCTAATTGTAAAGACGTGACATAATGCCAAATTTATTAAAACCATTTACTTTTATACAAAATTCTTATTTCAAATTATTATTGAAATAATATTATTACATATTATTTTATATTAGAAATCATTCAATATAAACATAATATAATATCTAATTTATATACAATATATATTATATACAAGACAAATTAAATTATATATGATATAATCATACTTATTATTATATAAATAAATTATATTAGTATTAGTATTATATTCTATAATTATAATTGTTAAATATAAATTTGAAATTATTATAATTACTAAACTATATCTTATCACATGATTAAATCATGCTTATTATTATATTTATACATTATGTTATTATTGTTTACAATATTCTATACTAAAAATTATTAAATACAAATCTAAAATTATTATAATGAATATATTTTATACAATATAAGTTAAATTAATATACAAATATAATATAATATATAATTTATATCTTATATAATACAAATTAAATCATGTATAATATAATTATATTTATTACTATATAATATTATATATAAATCATACTATTATTATTATATATTATATTATATGTTATCTTTATGTATATTATATTATATTATTTATTATATTTATTTTAGTTAAAGTTAAATTTGTAAATAATTATAGATATCATACAAACTATTTAAGGGTGATATTTGTATATTCATAATAATTTTTATTTGGTTGTGTCTTTTAAGATAATGGTTTATAACATTTATTTATTGAACATGAAATAGTTATGTGTCAAATTGAGTTTCGATACATTTGCTATCTATTTTCATTTACCATTTCAGTGTCTTGAAAACTTCAGTTTTCACGTCTAGTATGATTAAATACACTTATATTTATGTGATTGACTATTGTGTACTTGTATATCTAAAGCCAATTGGAGCTTCCTTGTATTTTTATCATTTGAGAAAATTATAAAGTATTTTTATTTTTTTATCTATTTAAAACAAGACCTTGTTTGTCTCACCTATCTAGGCACGACTGCTTACTCTACTCTTATAGTTTTGGGGTGAAGATAGTTTATATTGTAGCTCAATTTTTTGTGGAGCTAGATCTCTTCAAGACTATTTTTTGTGTATCTCTACTCTCTATTTATTTGTCTCTCTCTCTGTCACCCCCCTCAATATCTTTTTATATCTCTATCACTTTATCTCACCATATATATATATCCCTCTCCCTCTCCCTACATCTCTATCTCTCTATCTCTGGCATCTCCTCTGCC
Source organism: Sequoia sempervirens (assembly GCA_007258455.2). Classification (NCBI taxonomy): domain Eukaryota; kingdom Viridiplantae; phylum Streptophyta; class Pinopsida; order Cupressales; family Cupressaceae; genus Sequoia; species Sequoia sempervirens. The sequence continues at coordinate 72,386 of VDFB02283595.1, read as the reverse complement.
CTCTGCCCACCTCTGGCCTATCAATCCCTTCCTGCCTCTCATCTTCAGCCTTCTCCTGCCTTAGGGCACCCCCTCTCTTTCTGGGAGTACCTCTGGGTACTACTTCTTTTTCCCCTCTTTCCTCTATATTTCTTTCTTCCATTTATCCCTCTATCTCTAACTCATTATATCTCCCATCTCTCTCTCCACCCGAGTATCACTCCTCTATCTTTTACCTCTATATATCACTTCTCATGTTGTTAGGCCCAGTTTCATTGCATCAAAATATCAATCTATCAATGCTCGATACAAATAGTAGAGACACGAATCGCATGAGAGGCGGTTAGTCCCTTGTCACAAATCCCAATGGAAGTATTGACCATCTGCCAACAATCTCCCCCTTAGTGTTACCCAAGGGGATTCAAACCCATGACCCAATGCATTGATACCAATTGTTGGCCCTTGTTTGTTGTTGCGTCAAAATTTCTATCTATCAATGCCTAATACAAATGGTAGGGACATGGATTTCCTGAGAGGTAGTTAGTCCCTTGTCACAAATCCCAAGGGGAGTGCCAACCATCTGCCAACACATGTCTCTATCTTTATTTTCTATCTCTCCCTGTCTCATTCTCTCCCTATATTATTATCTCTTCCATCTCTGTCCATCCCTTTATCCTCTTTATCTCTCTCTATCTCTCCCTCTCCTTCTCCACCTCCATCTCCATGTTTATCTCTATCTTCCTCTCTATATCTATCTCCTTACCCATCTCTCTTCTCTCCTCTATCTATTCCTCTTTCTATCACTATCTATACCCCTCTCTCCCTCTCTTCTCATTTCAAACATAACATGAAACTATTCGTAATGGAGCCTAATTATCTTTCTGATTTAGAGGTTTTGTTTCACTCATGTTTCAATCCATATAAATAGATGCATAGTTGATTTAAAGCTATCACTTCTCCATTAAGACCTTTTTTTCACAAACAAAATCATTTTATACATGTCCTACCAATTCACGTTATGTAGTACACAAATGTATTCAAAAATAGCCCAAATATTTTACCCAATTGACATTCCAAACCTCTTTGGCATACCCATTGCACACCAAGGTACAATTGCTAGTTAAATATTTAATTACACTTTATTAAGTTTACTTAGGTTCTAATTAGGTTTTACCTTTAGGGTTTTTCATCTTGCTTTATAAAAGCTAGTCATCTCATGTAATTCATTGTTTTCAATAATATTATTTGCACATATTTTGCAGATTTCTCTTGCATCTTTGTTTTTTCTCATTGTAGAAGGCTAATCCAAGTGATCTTTATTTTATGGAGTTTATTGGAAACTCTATCATGGTATCAAAGCACTAGTTTGCAAGCCCCTTCTTAGATCTAGAGGAACTCAATCAAAGAGTTTTTTTGGGATACTCAAGGAATCTCACCTTGAGCATATTTTTGGTGCATTTTGGATCAAAACAAACCTCTCCATTGAATTTAAAGGGTGTCAGAGAAAGTAATATTTGGCTTTCTTTTTGTCAAATTTCATCACATTTTGTTAGATCTGCAAGGGTTTGAAGTTGCCTTTTTTCAGATCTAGAGGGTAGTTACAAATTTAGGGCGGTTTGAGCCAAAAAGGACCTCATAGATGCATTCAAGAGTAGAAAAATATTTTTTTTTTGGTTTTGGAGGCCGCACAACCTCCAAAACCTTAGTTTATATGATTTTTTTTAGAAAAATATTTTTTTTAAAAAGGGTTTTTGTGTTGCCCATTTTAAACAGGAAATGCCAACACCGCACACCCTGTCGAGAGGATCACATAGGAGGCACCACTCACTAACCACCACTAGCATCCAAGAATATTCTTTTTGAATATTCACTGGAATATTCTCACTCGTTCGTTGGTTGTTCTGTTTAGCCCCTAAGGGCTTTCTCTACTAAGCCATGGTGACGAGGGAGACTAGTTGCTACGTCGCCAGCCCCCTGCCAACCTTTAGCCTCTACACTAGTCATATCAAGGACTAGGATTCTTGTTGACAGCCCCAAACTACTTCCCCTTGGTTGTGCATGTGACCAGGGGCTATTTTTAAGCCCCCAGTGCTCCTTAAGAGCCAAATTGGCCCTTTTGAGCAGCTTCAAGAATTGGGTATAAATCGGAGTATATGATCTTATTTTTTTGCAAATGATATACCATTGGAAAGGTGATTCTGAGTTTGATCCATTGGTTTCAGTAATTTTTCAAGATCTTGCTTCATAAGTTTTTTTCAGGCGTCTGAAGTCAGTTCGAGCAGTTTTGCTTCAGAGGGCATAACTTTTTCCTATGATATCAAATTTTCATGATTCAAGCGACGTTGGAAATATGATTCCATCCTCTACATAGATCTTAGGACTATATTTCTAGAATATTTACTAGGTGCCTAATATTTTTATCATATCTCTGGTTTTTCTTTTTTGATTATTTTTTGGGAAAACGTGCAAATCAGGCACTTATTTTGGGATCAAAGGGGATTTTTTTTAACATTGAGGGGGTCTATACTGTTGCATCAGTTCATTAATATATTTTTTCATTATGGATCTATCTTGTATTGCTCTACTTACTCCATACAACTATTATAGTTGGAAATCACAAATTGAGATAAAGTTGAATCTAAAGTAGGGATACACAGAGTTACCATGGGTACAAAACTTGGACCTGCAGGTGTTGCTGAGAAGAGAAAGTGATTTAACAAAATTGATGAATATTTTGGTACATTATGCATGTTAGTTTATCTTGATATTCTCTTTCATGTTGAATATTACACAATACCCAATTAGATCTGGACTCAATTAGAGTCCTTGTTCAGAAAGCAAGATACTATGAGAGGATTTTAGTTGGAGAATGAGCTTATCGGTTTGGATCCTTAAGATTTTGATAGAATTCAGGAATTCTTCACCCAACTTAAGTCTCTTAGATTACAATTGAAATAGTGTGGTATTGAGAAGAATGAAACTCAATTGATTTTTTCTATACTTTCCAAGCTTGTTCATGATTATTCAGTTTTTGTTTCTACTTTCTGTGCCATGAAAGATGCACTTGGTACCACATTCACTATGCCTTCACTTGATGATTTTACTAAATCACTCACTCGGGAGCAGGAAAAGCTGGTACACATGGGTAATTGAAATCTCCAACATCAAAGGCACTCATTACATCTCCAAGCACTACAAATCAAAAGGCTTCCAATGGAAAAGGAAAGAAACACAAACCCAAGGATTCTAGATCACAGAAGCAACAAAAGGAATGTCAATCACATGATTCCACTGATTCATCATCCTCTTCTAAGGGGAAATCATCTAAGAAGGAGATTCCTCCTTGTGCATATTGCAAGAGGGAAGGACATGTAAAACACACTTTTTATAAGAAGGATATTGATGAGTGTAAACATCTTCTAAAAAAGAATTAGAATGATTTTCCTTCTAGAATGTTTGCATCACCTTCTCCTTCTTCTTCTTCACAACAATTTGGCAGGGGCACAATTGGTTTGCATACTACATTAGAAATGAAAGGACATTCTCTTTTTTCCTTTCCAAGTCATGGATTAGGGAGATGGCTGCTAGATTCAGGAGCATCTCATCATATGGCATCTTCACAGTCTATATTCTCTTCTTTTGAGCCTTGTACTATGCCTCCTATTTTGATACGAAAATGATGCAGAGGGAAAACAATTTCAATTGCAATGGATTGTCAATAATAAGGAAAATGTGGTTTTCACAACAATATGCACAAGATTATTTGATCTTTCAATGGTGACAACAATTTATACCCTACAAACTTACCTACAAGCCTAACTTCCTAGACTCAACCTCCAAAAGAAATAACACTCACTCATTTTCTCCAATTTTAAGCTATTAAACACTCAATCACACTCTATAGGCTTCATTAAACCCCTACTTGGCAGTGATTAATTCCAAACAATGTAATTTCCATAAAACCCTCAAATAGACTAGGGTTTATGATAGTCCAAATGCCAGTAAAACACACTATCTTCTATAAATCACACAAAATAATGAGTTATCATTTACTGCTTGGTGGAAACATGCATAAGGACCTACAGAAGATATGTTTCAAAATTCATGAATTTTCACTTTTTGAAACTAGGGGTATGAATTTTGCAATCTCACTGAAAACTCTAGGTTTGAGATAGTGCAACTAACAACATGTTTTCACAATATCTCGCTCAAAACATAATGAAATCTCACCAAATAAAAAACATTAGGTTCTAAGAAAAAAACTCCATCTTCCCATTCCTATTCAGACTTGACATCATACCGTATAGAGCTGTACCGATCTATTCTTTAGCTATTTTCATAGAAAAACTGTCATAAACTTGCAAAATAACAGGGTATCTCATCAAATCTTGATCCCACCAATTATTGGAGCATGTATTTCATTGATTCAATATGAAATAACTCTAAAAAATGGTTACAAGTCAAGCATATATCTCTTTCTAAAAAAAACCTAATGTATATGTCATTAAACTTGACAATTATGCCCTTTTTTGCAACTTTCAACCTTGACCTAAGAAACAAAACAAGTGAAAAGATCTTACATGATTTCCATGGTCCTATGAGACCTTATTATGCTAAAAAAACCAAAAAAAAAAACTTGAGGAACAAATCTCAACCTTGCAACAAGCTAAAAACTCCCTAAGAATTCAATTTTGCATTTTGGCGGGGAAACCAATAATTTGAATTTCTAGCCTATACAAACTATCCAAACCATTGGATTATGATCCCAATGGACCTCCTAAGACTTGAACCAAGTCAACCAAGACTCTTACCATAAAAAAAAGTATAAAAACACATTGAGAGTGATGCTCCTGCATCATACTCCCAAGGAAAAGAAAAGAAACTCATGTTCCACTTGAGAGGAGGTTTGCAACAGACATCCAATGCTTAAGAATATATGACTTTTTCATCCATGTGACATCCTCATTTGGAATTCCTTTCCACTTGACCAAATACTAGAAGTATTTCTTGCCTTTGGTCTTCTTACTCTCTTTTGTGTCAAGAATGCACTCCAACTCTGTGGGTTTGATAGGTGGTAAATTTTTTATCCAATTAGCATCTAATATTTGTTGTAAACCTGCTCCATCAACAATGGAATCCCCTTTGTAAGGGTACAAGTCAACAACATTAAAAATGGGCGATATGCCTACTCCACTAGGCAATTCAATCTCATAGGCATTATTGGAAAACTTGTGAATAATCCGAAAAGGACCTATCTTCTTCATCTTCAACTTGGTATACCCACCTTTGGGAAACCTTTTCTTCCCGAGATGTGCTAATACAAGATCCCCAACCTTGAAATTGACCTCTCTTCTCTTCAAATCTACCTTTTACTTGTATTATTCAACACTAGCTTGGAGTTGCTCTTTCACTTGTTGATGAATCTCTCGCATGGAAATTGAAAATTGCTCACCCTCTACACTTTTCTTCTCCATACCACTGAGATCTCTGAGCTCAAACACTCCTCTTGTCTACATGTCATACAACACTTGAAATGGACTCTTGCTAATGCTCCTATTCACTAAATCATTGTAAGCAAACTCTGCATGCGGTAACACAAGATCCCACTGTTTAGGATGATCCTTTGAAATGCATCTTAATAGGTTACCTAAGATCCTATTGACTACCTCAGTTTAGCCATTAATTTGAGGGTGTTAGGTTGAGCTAAAACTGAGATTTGTACCAAGCTTTCTCCACAATGTTCTCCAAAAATTTCCTTAAAACTTACTATCCCTATTAGAAACTATGCTCAATGGAAATCCATGAAGTCTAACAACTTCGTTAAAGAACAAACCTACAACATATGAAGCATCACTTGTACTTTTTTTGGGAATGAAATGGGAAATGTTGGAAAATTGGTCAACAACCACATAAACTGAATCAAAACTTCTTTGAGTCTTTGGCAATCCCATGCCAAAATCCATATTGATAGATTCCCAAGGCCTATTCGGAATGGGTAAAGGCTGGTAAAGTCCTACATTAGTGTTGTCCCCTTTTTCTTTTTGGCATATGGTACACCTCTCCACAAATATTTTGACATCTGATTGCATCCTTGGCCAAAAATAATTCCTTCTTAGCTACTCTAGTGTCTTGTCAAGGCCAAAATGACCTACCATACTCCCACAATACTTTTCCTTAATAATATTTTCCCTCATAGAACATTTTGGCACACAAATTTGTGCTCATTTAACAACAAACCATTTTGTATCAAGTAATATAGCCACTTCTCTCTATTAGTGTTGATAGGCTACTTGCAAGCCTCATAAACCGCGAAATATTCATCATCCTCATACATATCTATGGGTGCTTCAATCCCAACACTTCTTAATTGAATTTCTTAAAACATTAATGCGCTTTTGCTTAAAGCATCAACTACCTTGTTACTTTTCCCTTTTTTGGGTTTAATTGTGAAGGTATAGCTTTGTAAGTATTCAATCCACTTAATGTGCCTTTGACTGAGTTTTTCTTGGCTATTTATGAATTGAAGTTCATGGTTGTCATTATAGACCACAAAATCCTTGGATAAAAGGTAATGTCTCCATTTCTTTAGTGGCCTAACCATTGCATACATTTCTAAGTCATAGGATGAGTACTTCCTCTTTGCATCATTGATTTTTTCACTAAAATAGGCTATTGGATTATTGTCTTGGCTCAAAAATACCCCTATTGCATGACCACTAGCATCACACTCTATTTGGAAGACCTTATTGAAATCAAGTAAAGCCAAGATAGGTTGGTCATTCACTCTCCTTTTTAGATATTAAAAGTTCTTCTTAGCTTGTTCAGTCCACATGAAATTTTTCTTATCCCCTTTTGATGTAGAGCAAGGTGGAGGTAGTCTAACAATCCCAATTCAATCCACTTTGAACAATTTTTCCCACTCACAAAACCCTACTTGGCTCTTTTCTCACTAATTCCTCAAACTACCTTATAACATTCCAAACAAGGTGTTTTTGTCATAACTTTTAGAAAATAACTCCTACCCACAAAACAAAACCAATTTTAGATACCCATTAAGCCTTTTAGAAACATAGCCCAAAATCATAAGAGGTTCCTTTGTAACATCACCCTCAAATATCTACTGCTACACTGCCCTTAAGCCTAATTAGATCACTTTTACAAAGCAACTACAATGTAAACTCTTCCCCAATCACAAATCTCTATTGCAAGACCTCAACCAGGTCACATGGAGTCAAAAATAACAACTTTATTCAATTGAAGCACCCACAAATTCACCAAATTCCAAAACCCTACCTAGGGGCTTGTTCACACAAGAGTTTATTGATTCTACAAAATCCAAGCCCCCACTCTATAAACCAACACTTCAAACACACAAAATATGATCTGTAGAAACATTTTTCTCCATTACAAGTCAATTCCCAAAAGATTTTTGACAAACCCTAGCACCTACACCTCTCATTTGCATAGAAACATGTGAATTTCCTCCTAGGGCATCATCATATTATCCAAAAACACCCTCCCTTGCATCTAAAAACCTAAAAACATGAAATAAAAACCTATCTAACACCATTCCACTAATTTCCAGAGGTTTCCATCAGTGGAATGGTCATTTATTCCATATTCTTACTCTCAAACCCTCAAAAATAGGGTTTTCAACCTGTCTTTAGTATTTTGGCTCTAGAATCCTCTAAAATTTATGAAATCAGTCCAAATCAAAACCAAAATAAATTTAGCTCATGTCTCCACTAAATTCAATTCACTTTAGATCAATGTCCCTCTGTACGGAACCGTACAAAGACCTATAGAAGCATAATTAAATGAAAACACATAGAAAATTAGAGGTTTCTTATTGATTTTCAACAAAATCAACTTCCAGAACCTTGCTTCGACCCATACATAGTGTATTTAAGCCTTACACATCAAGAACCAACTGACACAACCAACTCTAACAACCTTTTGAACTTCTTGACCGTTGAACTTCCCATTCTTGCATTTTTTGCATTTTTGTACATGACAACATTTGCAAGATTAACAACTTTTACTCCAATCGACCCTATAAGACTCTAATCAACTAAAAAAATTAGAATTGGTCTCACTAGACCTTATTACACCCAAAAAGGACTCAACACTAGAAAAAACCAACTTTAGACCTCTATTCACAACATTTGACTAGGTAAACAACTACAAACTCACCAATGTATGGCTTTAGGACCTCATTCATGAGCCTCATGAAGGTACTAGGTGCATTAGAAAGGATAAATGGAATAACAAGGCATTCATATAATCCCTCATTTATTTTGAACGTTGTTTTCCATTCATCCCCTTGTTTGATCCTTATTTGATAGTATCCACTTTTGAGATCTATCTTTGAGAAATAACTTGCCCCACTCAAACAATCCATTAAGTCCTCTATTCTTGGTAGTGGGAACCTATATCTAATTGTTATCTTGTTTATTTCCTTGGAATTAGTTCACATTCTCCACTCACCCCCTTTCTTAGGTGCCAAAATAGTTGGAATTGCACAAGGACTAAGGCTCTCCCTGAATAACCCTTTGTCAAGCAGCTCTTGTACTTTTTTTCTAATTTCTTCATGTTTTTGGGGTGTCATCTTATAGGATGCTTTGTTTGGTAGACTATCCCCTAGAATAAAGTATATGTGGTGACTAATATATCTCATTAGAGGAAAATAGTTAGGAAGTTCTTCTACAACTATGTCTTTATACCCCTTCAACATATCTTGAATCTCCCTAGGCAATTCTTCCATTTTTGCTATTGTTATGATAGTATTAGGCCTGACCAACACTACAAAACCTATCTCTTCCTCTTTCTTTTTCTTTAGAAACTCCTTTTCACCCACTATCATCACACTTGATCCAACCTTTTGGTCTTTATCTTCCTCCTTCAAAGGTGCTAGAGTACAGGTTACTCCATCCTTCTCTAAAACATAGACATTCTTCCTACCATCATGCATTTTTTTCTGTCATATTGCCAAGTCCTACCAAACAACACATGGCATACATCCATAGGGATGATATCACATAACATCTTGTACTCATACCTTCCTATTTGAAACTCTACCCAACATTGTTCATTGACTAGTACTTGTTTCCCATTATTCAACCATGAGACTTTATAGGGTGTGGGATGAGGTAATCTCTTCATATTTAATTTCTCTATCATCTCAACAACAACTAAATTATTATTACTTCTTGAATCTACAATAACTTTACAACACTTACCTTGACACTTGTAAACAATCTTGAATAGTGACATCCTTTGAGGTGGCTCCTTCTCCATTAGAACCTTGATCAATGTCCTCATCAACAAAGATTCTCCTTTCTTTGGTTCTTCTGGTTGTGGTGAGGAGTTAACACTTTGATCATCTCCTCCTTGAGAAACTTGAGTCCTTTCATTCCTAAAGGTGGTAGTGGTCTGCTCTTCTAGACACTCCCAAGCTTGATGACCAACAAACCTATTGCACTTGTAGCATTTCCCTATGAAGCCATTGAATCCTCCTCTTTCTCCAAATATGTCCTTGAAGTTAGGCCTTCTTCCTCTAAAACCCCCTCTTGAATTTGGTGCTTGTTCTTGTGAGGTGCTTTACTCTCTTTGATTTATTTGTGACTATCCTCTACCAACATATGAACCTCTACCTTTGAAATTACTTCCTCTACCTCTATTCATCTTAGCTTGCTTCCTATTCAACTTCTCTTCATAAAACTCTTCAAGTGTCCTGGGGCTTGTAAGGCTCAACTCATCTTGCAAGCTATACTTCAATCCATTAAGGTATCATGCAACCTTATCAATATCATTCTCTATGTTTCTTGATCTGATGCTCAACTTATAAAACTCTTTAGTGTACTCTTTCACCCCCATATCCTTTTGTTTCAAATTCTACAACTTCCTATACAACTGGGTCATGTAGTCACTAGACATGAATTTTCCCTTCAACTTGTCCACCATCCTATCCCAAGAAGTAATATTGGATATACCTTTCTTTTTCCTTTCTTCCTAAACATAATCCCACCACAGGGATGTATGACCTTTCAACTTGGTCTTGACCAACTTAACTTGTTGCTCTTCAGGTACCTCCTCTAATTAAAAGTACTTGTCCAACTCCCCTATCTATTCAAGGAGTTCTTCACCATTCATAATACCTGCATATGCTGGAAGTTCCAATTTAACCTTGGTTCCTTCACTCTTGAATTCCTTCAACAATATTTCCATCCTCAATTCATCAACATCCCTCTCTTCTTGAGGTTTTTCTTGAGGTGCTTTATTCACCACTTCTTCTTCTTGGTCACTCACATCCCCTGTAACCATTATGTTGGTATGTGGTGATTGATCATGCAAATATTGCACACTCTTTATGTATCCTCATCGGGATTCCTGGCTCGGTTGGGTCCCAATCGGGGGTTTGGAGGTGCAACCCCCAAAAAAAATTTCCCCCTATTTTTCCCGTCAAGTGGTTGGTAGTTAATTTTTGCTAACTGACAAATGAAAAATGACTTTGTAAAACCATAATTCTAGAAGCTTCCAAAAAGGTTGTTATAAGCAGTTGGGATGTAAGTTGTGGTATGGAATTTTGTGAGATTGTAATTTTTTTTGCATTGGATAATAAAATCGTTGGATGGTTGAGTTTCTGTGGATGTAGCCCATATTGGATGAACCACGCTAAAATTCTATGTTGATCTCTTTTGTGTTATTCTTCATTATTATTTTTGGATTATTTAATTTGCATATAATTGTTAATGTTTATTGCTTCGTTCTGCCTGAACCATAATAGTTGGTATCAGAGCCGTGTGTATTTTGGTTGATTGGTGGGAAACCTCTAGATTTGAGTGGGAGTAATGGAAGAAAGAAAATTCAAGATTGAAAAGTTCAATGACTAGAATTATCAATTATGGAAGATACAAATGGAAGATTATTTGTATCAAAAGGATCTATGGTGGCCATTACAAGGAAAATCAAAGAAAGAGGCTACGATGTCTGATGAAGAATGGGAGATTTTGGATACAAAGGAATTGGGAAACACTCGATTGTGCCTAGCACCATCTGTGGCATTCAATATAACAAAATAAACGACAATAGAGGATCTGATGGAAATTTTGGCTAAATTGTATGAAAAAATCTCAGCCTCAAATAAGGTATTTCTCATGAAGCGTTTGTTTAATCTGAAAATGATTGAAGGTATCCAGTATGTGAAATATCATTTAAATGAGTTTAATATGATTACTAGTTAGTTAACTTCTGTAAAAGTCAATTTTGATGAAGAGTTGATGGCTCTCTTGGCTTTATGTTCTTTGATAGAAAGTTGGAATAGCTTGGTAATGATTGTAATTAACTTTGTCTCTAGTTCAAATACATTGAAATTGGATGATGATGATGGTGGTATCCTTAGCGAGGAAATGCGATGAAAAAGCACAAGTGAAAGTTCAAAATTTGGTAATGCTTTGACTGTAGAGAACAAGGGAAGAACAAAGAAGAGAGGAAAACACCCAACAAATTGTGGGAAGTCACAAGGGAAGTCAAAGAAAGGAAGATCTAAATCCAAAGGAAGAATGGATTGTTGTCACTGTGGAAAGCTAGGACACTTGAAGAAGGATTGTTGGTCTCAAAAGGGAAAACAAGGAGATAAACAACATGATAATACTAAGGAAGCTAATGTTGCAAGTAATAAATTGCACGATGCTTTAATTCTATGTTTAGATAATGCTAATGATTCTTGGGTAATAGATTTAGGGGCTTCATTTCATGCCACACCCCATAGGAAATGTTTTTTTAAGATTATGTTTAAGGTGATTTTGGACATGTATATTTGGGTGATGATGAACCCTACTAGATTGTTGGAAAAGGAAAGATAAAAATCAAGTTGTAGAGTGGAAATGAATGATTGCTATAGGAGGTAAGGCATGTTCCAAATTTGAGAAGGAATTTAATTTCTGTAGGACAACTAGGTAGTGAAGGCTCCTTAGTTACCTTTTCAAACAAAGTCTAGAAGGTTGCTAAAGGTGCATTAGTAGTAGCTAAATGTGAAAAGGTAGGAACATTGTATTTGTGTACTAGTAATACTTATTCCACCTTAGCTGCTACAAAAATAGTTGCTACTGAGATAGTTATAGCACTTTCTACAAGGACAAAAACATAATTGTGGCACCATAGACTTGGGCACATGAGTGAGAAAGGTATGGATATCCTTCAGTCTAGAAATTTGTTTGAAGGAGATTAACTTGGAGTTTTGTGAAAATTGTGTTTATGGAAAATAGAAAAGATTCTAATTTCTCTAAGTTGGGAAAGAGAAGAAGAGTGAGAAATTAGAGCTTGTGCATTTAGATGTATGGGGACCAGCTCAGGTATCTTCTCTTGGTGGTTCTTGCTATTATGTTACTTTTATTGATGATGCAAGTAGAAAAACATGGGTGTATTTATTAAAACAAAAATCAGAAGTATTTGAAACTTTTAAAAAGTGGAAAGCTTTGGTTGAGAATGAAACAAGAAAAAAGTTGAAGTGTCTTAGATTTGATAATGGAGGCAAGTATTACAGTAGAGAATTTGAAAATTATTGTTCATACAATTTAATTTGTAGGTAGAAAATGGTTCTTGGAACCCCAAAATAAAATAGCGTGTCTGAGAGGATGAATAGGACCATTATGGAGTGTGCAAGGAGCATGAGATTGCATGTTGGACTACCCTTACACTTTTTGGTAGATGTTGTACATTTTGTTTTTAAAATAAACAAGGGACCTTCAAATTCTTTGGATGGTGGCATTTCAGAGGAGGAATGGACAGGTAAAAAGGTAAACTATTCATTTGTGAAAACCTTTGTTGTGAAGCTTTTGTCCATGTTGATATTGAAAATAGAACAAAGCTTGAGGCTAAGTCTAAAAAATGTACCTTCATTGGATATGGAGTAGATGAATTTGGTTATCGGTTATGGGATTACGAAAATCATAAAATCATTAGGAGAAGAGATGTTATATTCAATGTGAAGGTCATGTATAAGGATCAACTACAGGAAAAGAAGCATGAATAAGCCAAAAAGGAATATGTGGTGCTAGACGAGATTTCAGAAAATAAAATGCCAGTGGTACCTTATGCTCAATAACAAAAAGTTATCCCATAGACTCCTGCAAGTGTTAGAAGTTCTACAAGGATAACTAGACCTCTAGAAATATTTTCTCCATCATTGTAGTCTATATTATTAACTAATTCTGGTGAACTCGAAGGTTATGAAGAAGCAATGCAGGTAGATACCAAAAAGCAGTGGGAGCTAGGAATGAAAGAGGAAATGGTTTCCTTTTTGTAGAATTAGGCTTAAGACTTATTCCATTGCCAAATAAATGGGTTTATAGGTTGAAGGAAGAATATGGAGGCAAGAAAATATATAAGGCTTGACTTGTGGTAAAAGGTTTTGTACAGAAAAAAGGTATAGATTTTGATGAAATATTTTCTCTAGTTGTAAAAATGACTTCTATTAGAACTATTCTAAGTTTTGTGGCTACAAAATACTTGCATCTTGAACAACTAGATGTGAAAACAAAATTTCTCCATGGGGATTTGGAAGAGGAAATATACATGCAACAACCATAGGGATATGAGGTCAAGGGTAAGGAGGAATTTGTGTGCAAGTTAAAGAAGAGTTTGTATGGCCTGAAGCAAGCACTTGGAAATGGTATTTGAAATTTGAGTTTTATGGATGAACAAGATTACAAAAGATGCCATTTTTATTATTGTGTTTATTTTAAGAAATTGGGTAATGGAAGCTATATTATCCTTTTCCTTTATGTTGATGACATGCTTGTTGTTGGGTCTAACATGTAGCATATTAATGAACTTAAGAAAAAATTAGAAAATTCATTTACTATGAAGGATTTGGGTGCAAAAAAACAAATCCTTGGTATGAGGATCACACGGGACGGGACAAACAAATTTTTTTTTTGGTCTCAAAGTGAGTATGTAGAGAAGGGGTTGAAAAAGTTTAACATGTAGAATGCAAAAGTAGTTAGTACACCTTTTCCTAGTCATTTTAAGTTGACTAAGGAGATGTGTCCAAAGACACAAGAGGAGGAAGAAAATATTTCTAAGATACCATATGCATCAACAGTTGGTAGCTTGATGTATGCAATGGTATGCATAAGGCCAAATATTGCACATGCAGTGGGAGTTGTGAGTAGGTATATGAGAAATACAGGAATGAAACATTGGAATGTGGTAAAATGGATTCTTTGATATTTAAGAGGTGTTACTTCAAAGAAACTATGTTTTGGAGGAACAAATTATGTGCTAAAATGATGTGTTGACTTTGATTTGGTGAGTGATATTGATAGCAGGAGGAGTACTACAAGGTATTTTATATTGTATGAGGTACTACAATCACTTAGATTTCAAGGTTGTAGAAGGTTGTTGCGCTTTTAACCAATGAAGCTGAGTATGTTGCTGCTACGGAAGCTAGCAAGGAGATGATTTGGTTACAAATTTTTCTGGAGGAATTGGGACAATGATAAGAAGATAGCCCTTTATACACTGATAGCTAGAGTTCCATTCATCTTGCTAAGAATTCAGCTCTGCATTCAAAAACCAAGTACATACAACTCAGATACCACTTCATCTAGTTAGTTTTGGAGGATGGATAGTTGAAGCTGGAGAAAATTCATACGAGTGAGAATCTTGTAGATATGTTCACAAAGGAAGTTACATGGGAGAAACTAATTTTCTCATCAATTTTTTTTGGCCTTCATGACTGATAATGGTGGACATAAGAAACTAGCCAAACCTATAATCTAGTGGGAGCTACAAGTGTAGCAGTGTCGTCTAGGATCAGTCTCCAAGTGGGAGATTGTTTGGTGTGGGCTTGATCAATCTCCAAGTGGGAGATTGTTGGTATGTGGTGACTGATCATGCAAATATTGTATACTCTTTATGTATCCTCGTCGGGGTTTTTCCCATCAAGGGTCGGTAGTTAATTTTTGTTAACCGACAAAATGAAAAATGACTTTGTAAAACCCTAATTCTAGAAGCTTCCAAAAAGCTTGTTATAAGTGGTTGGGATGTAAGTCATGGTCTGATATTTCGTGAGATTGTAATATGTTTTGCACTCGATAATAAAATCATTGCATGGTTGAGTTTCTGTGGATGTAGCCCATATTGGATGAACCAAGTTAAAATTCTATGTTGATCTCTTTTGTGTTATTCTTCATTGATATTTTTGGATTATTTAATCTGCATATAATTGTTAATGTTTATTGATCTATTCTTCCTGAACCCTAACACATTCCTCTTCTTTGATTAGCTTCAATTGCACTGAGTCTTGCATCCAAAATGACTCTCATTTCCCTCATTTCTCTAGCAAGGGCTTCTCCTAATTGTGTTGTTATCCTTTTTTCCACCCTTTCAGTGTTTCTTAGAGGCATCTTTCTTTTTCTTGCTTAACCCTTATATTAACTTTCTTGCTTCACTTGTATCTGATACCAATAATGATGTAGAGGGAAAAAAATTTCAACTACAATAGACTCTCAAGAACAAGGAAAATTTGGTTTTCACAATAGTATGCTCAAGATTCTCTGATCTTTCAATGGTGACAACAATTTATACCCTACAAACTTACCTACAAGCCTAATTTCCTAGACTCAACCTCCAAAAGAAACAAACACTCTTTTTCTCCAATCGTAAGCTCCTAAACACTCAATCACACTCTAGAGGCTTCATTCAACCCTTACTTGGTAGTGGTTAACTCCAAACAATGTAATTTGCATAAAACCCTCAAACAGACTAGGGTTTATGATAGTCCAAATGCTAGTAAAACACACTGTCTTCTATAAATCACACAAAATAATTAGTTATCATTTACCCTTTAGTAGAAATGTTCACAAGGACCTATAGAAGATATTTTTTAAATTTCATGAATTTTCATTGGCTGAAACTAGAGGTATGAATTTTGCAAACTCACTAAAAACCCTAGGTCTAAGATAGTGCAACTAACATTTTTTTCACAATACCTCGCTCAATACATAATGAAATCAAACCAAACCAAAAAAATTAGGTTCTAAGAAAAAAAATTCATCTTCCCATGCCTATTCAAACCTAACGTCATGTCGTGCAGATCAGTACCAATCTATTATTTAGCTGTTTTCATAGAAAAACTATCATAAACTTGCAAAATAATAAGGTATCTCATCAAATATTACTCCCACCAATTCTTGTAGCATGTATTTCATTGATTCAATATGAAAGAACTCCAAAAAATAGTTACAAGTCAAGAATATGTCTCTTTCTCAAAAAAAACCTAATGTCTATTCCATTAAACTTGACAATTATGCCATTTTTTTGCAACTTTCAACCTTGACCTAAGAAACAAAACAAGTGAAAAGATATTACATGATTTCCATGGTCCTCTAAGACCTTATTATGCTCAAAAAACCAAAAACAAAACTTGAGGAAAAAATATCAACCTTGCAACAAGCCAAAAACTCCCTAGGAATTCAAATATGCATTTTGGCATGAAACCACTAATTTGAATTTATATCCTATACAAACTATCTAAACCATTGGATTATGATCCCAATGGAACTCCTAAGACCTGAGCCAACTCAACGAAGACTCTTACCATAAAAAAAAATCATAAAAACACAATGAGAGTGATGCTCATGTAGCATAAACAATACATACATGAGTGTTAATGGGAAGGGGTCTATGAGTTTTAGGGAAAACACTTTTCAAGATGTTTTGTGTGTTCCTCATTTAACAAACAACCTTCTTTCCATATATCAAATTACACATGGTGGAGATTGGAGAACTATGGAGTTCACTCCTGATCTAGTTATCGTCAAATACATGGAGAGTCTAGAGATTATTGCTATTGGGGTGGTTGATCATTAATCTCAATTGTATTCCTTTGCAAATTTTTCTTCTGATGGTGACTCTTTTCCTTTAGTTGTTCATTGCACTTCAAGTGTGCATCATGCTTCATAGAAGACATTTGGATTCTTGAACTTTGGTGTTCTCACATCTGAGGTAGTTCTTGAGCCATGTATTACATCTCCTCCGTTTACTATTACAACTGTTGATGCTGGTATTGCTACAGATATGGCTTCTTGTGATTTAGCACAACAGGATAGTTTCATGACAGGTATATTTGATTTGGTTTGTCATTCCTGTTATGTAGATTTGGAGGGCCTATTTGAGGGGATTTCAATCCTCTTTGATCATTCATCTTTAGACCAATTTCTCTTGAGTCTTCACATAATTTTTCTTCTTCCTTGATTGAGGTCACACCTACTTTTGTGGAGACATCTTCGGCTACTATTGATGCACCTTCAAAGATTTCATTCTTGAGGCTTCTTCCCTCTTCCTTCTTCCAGTAGATGAGGTTCCTTAGTGGTTATGGAGCTACTTTATTATGGGGTGGCTATGTGATCTCTTTCTTTCCCTCTTATGGGGGGATTTTTTCATGTATCTATGTGATGGATGGTGTACTTGGGGAGTCTCATGGAGTCCTCCATCTTTCATCACTTGATTGCATCCTATTTTGGGGACGATTTTTGTCCCACTGGGTTTTCTCCTTTTCCCCATTTATTTGTTTTGTTTTTCATTGCATACGTACATGGGTACCTAACATGGCCTTGTAGCTGGGACCCATTCATGATTTCATGGACCCATCCCTGCATTATTTGCATGTTTCGTATTCTCCCTAAGTTGCACTTAAGGGGGCTGTTGGTGTAATTAAATATTTAATTACACTTTATTAAGTTTACTTAGGTCCTAATTAGGTTTTACCTTTAGGGCTTTTCATCTTGCTTTATAAAAGCAATTCATCTCATGTAATTCATTAATATCAATAATATTATTTACACATCTTTTTCAAATTGCTCTTGCATCTTTGTTTTTTCTCCTCGTAGAAGGATAATTGAAGTTTTTCATTTGATCTTGGTTTTATGGAGTTTATTAGAAACTCTATCAATTATCATGATTTTACTAAAAGAAGGTATTGTGCATGTTTTGCACACAGGCCCCGCCTTAGGCAGGGATCCCCCTCTTCTTTTCTCTTGAAGGCTCATTCTTGATCCTGTTGGGTCATATTTGCTCTTGCCTCATTTTGTGTGCCCCTATCCCTGAGCCTAAGTTGGTCACATGCCTTGAAACCATCAAACACTCTACCAAATTCATTTGTGCACCTGAATTTCACTAAGTTTTTTTCTTTCGCGGAAATGCCCTTGAGGGTTTCCCTTCATCCATTTCCCTAGCGTTCTCCAAGCCTCGCAGACCTGTAGTAGCGGGTCACCTCATGTGGGTTGTTGCTCGTGTTTCGCCACTAAGTGGTGACTAATTCCCAACTTCCGCTTGCATGGTGGGCTCCACGCTTAGTTTCTTCATCTAAGCCTTGACCAAGCATCCAAACAAGCATGGGTTTTCGCATCATGCCTAACCTGAGTCCGTTGTACCAAGAAATCAATGCATGCCATTAATGGAAATTGGCCTATAAACACTGCTCCCTACCCTTCATTTTACCTAGGGAATTCAAATTTGAGAGAGAAAAAAAATTCCCCCTTCCTTTTTCTGCCTTTTTCCTTGTTCTTGTTGACTTAGTTTTTGCTCGCTTGATTCAATTTTTCCTTCATTTTTTTACCTTGGGGACAAGTTTCCTATGGATTTGGGATGTTTCTATGATGCCTAAGTGAACTACCAAGGTTTCATTAAGTTTTGGGAAGTTGCAGAAATTTCATTCCAGGCTATCGTCCCTCTGTCGTTGTTTCAAAACTTTCCTTGCGGGTCATCGTCCCTCCATGGCTGTTTCATAAATTTCCTTATGGGCCACCATCCCTCCGTGGTCGTTTCAGAACTTTCCTTACGGGTCGTCATGTATGGGTCGCCATGTGCTCATTGCCATTTTCAAAAGGGCAACAACCTCCAGCTTCCCCTTCCAAATCTCTGCATTTTTGGAATGGATGCAAAATTCAAGTTTTCATCATCTAGGGACCATCAAATGAATGTCTTCACATGCCTAAAGGGGTTTGCATCAAATTTTCCATGTGTTTAGACATTGCGGGAATTTCATTGCGGGCCGCCGTGTGCGGGTCACCGTGTGCTCATTGTTGTTTTCAAAATGGTGGCGGACCCTCCGGCTCCTGCATTCCAAATTTCCACATTTTTCAAAATGAGTCAAATCTTAAGGAAATATGTCTTGGCACTCTTTCTACCCCTTTTTCCATGTGCTAAAATTAAAAAATCTCAAATTTGCTAGGTTTTGTGAAGTTGTGAAACTTTCCTTACGAGTTGTTGTCCCTCTGTTGTTGTCCGTGGGAAATTTCCTTGTGGGCCGCCATCCCTCCATTGGCGTCTGTTGGATCTTTCCTTGCGGTCCGTTGTCCCTTCATTGCTGTTTGTGGGAAATTTCCTTGTGAGTTGTTATCCCTCTGTTTCTGTCCATGGTAACTTTCCTTGTGGGCCGCCATCCCTCCGTTGCCATCCATGGGAACTTTCCTTGCGAGCTGCCGTCCCTTTGTTGCCATCCGTGGGAACTTTCCTTGTGGGCCATCATCCCTCCATTGTCGTCTATGGGAACTTTCCTTGCAGGTCGTCGTCTCTCCATTGCCATCTGTGGGAAATTTCCTTGCGGGCCGCCATCCCTCCGTTGTCGTCCATGGGAACTTTCCTTGTGGGCCGCCATCCCTTTGTTGTTGTCCATGGGAACTTTCCTTGTAGGCCATCATCCCTTCATTTCCGTTTGTGGGAAATTTCCTTATGGGTCGTCATCCCTCCGTTGTCATCCATGCAAACTTTCCTTATGGGTCACCATCCCTCCATTATCGTCCATGGGAACTTTCCTTGTGGTTCGTCATCCCTCTGTTGCCGTCTGTGGGAACTTTCCTTGTAGGCCACCATCCCTCCATCGTTGTCTACCATCCATTATCCCTTCGTCATCTGTCACCCATCTGTCCGTCGTCCACTGTCCATCTGTCGTCTACCGCCCACCGCTGCCGCCCATCGTTTGTCGTCCTTTCGACCTAGGGGAAACCCACTCCCTTGAGCCCGCATTTATTTTTATGGTCCAAATGATCTCCAAATATGAATATTATGATCTTTTAGTGATGCATGGGCGGATCTAACAAGGAGTTTGCAAGATTTTATTAACATTTTCCTTGATTTGCGTATGAAAGCACTTACGACACTTCATGTATGCAGGATTCAAGGAACCTACCGCGGGTGTATCAGGGAGGTCCATTGAGAAAGTTGAACAAGGAAAATCACATAGCTCCTGTCACCATTCATTTTATGCCCACCTTTCCTTGTAGCACCCATCAACGTAGCTAGCATTAGAAGGAGGCCTATGTCAAGGAAGTTAGTGACAAAACTGCAAAGGATGACCTTCAAAGGAACAAGGAGATGTTTTATTTTCCACCCAATGATGATGATGGTCAGGAGCTTTCCATCTAGATCAAGAGCCGTATATCTACTTCTTAGAAACACCAATTTGTAAAAAGGATGCACTTAATTGGTTGAAGGATACTACAGATGCACCAACAAGAAGGCAACTTTTGAACAATTTCAGCTACAACAAAAGGGCAATTAGCTAGAAGACAAAATTGCTATAGTGACTGGCCACTAAAAGACAAAATAGGGAAAAGATAAAAGTTGTATTTTAAATTGTTGAATATTGTGGGGTAGGTGAAACCCTAGTGTAAAGAAAATCTTAACCACACAATGCAAATTAATCCTAGCCATTCATTTGGGCTTTGGAAAACTATAAATAGGGGCTTACCTCTCATTTGTAAGGGGTTGGAGAGCTGGTGTAAAGACATTTTGTAGCAATAGAGAGCAATATTGCATGATTTATGGGTGTTCCTCTTGAATTTGTTCATTATGCATGCATGGTTCTACTTCCCTATTAGTTTTAGTTGTTAGTTGCTTGAGTGGAAGTGATAATACTGTTTTCTATTATAGTATTTGATTAATTTCCAGCTCAAGATTTTTGTGTTTTGTTGATGATGAATCACTTTGTAAAGCTAGTATGAGCTTCCCTACTTCATTGCTGCAACTTAGTTCAATTACATGCTCATGATATGTGTGTGCAATCTGAAAATATGCAGTCCTTAGAAGATTGCATTAGTTTTGTGTAACTATAGGTTCCTCTTGGCCAAGAAAAACTCATTTTAGGAAGTTTTTCTATTGTAGCAGCCTCCATGATTACTGTTCATTCATAGCTTAGGTCTAGGAACTTCTCCCTTTCCTTGCCCTTTTTCCTTTTTTTTGAAATAGTGACTTTGAACAAGGTTCATTGCACACTGTAAAGCCAAATCTAAAGCTAAAATAGGAGTTCTAGACTGTTGTTTGAACCTATAACAACTGAACAACAATTTCCACATCCTAACAACTCCATTTCCAAACCCAACTTCCCACGCTTTGTAACTCATTTGTAAGTGTTCCCCGTGATTACCAACAAATCACATGAAACAACTGAGATATTCCAAGCACTATCAAGACTTGACACCCGAGAGACCTTGGGGTAATTTTCTGCAACTTGTTTGTAGAAGATTTCCTTTCAAGAGACGTAATGCACTTATACATTTTCTATGTTGAGAATGTGCAAAAACACCCATCAACATAAGTTTTTTTCAAAAATTCAATGGTGCTTGAATAGGCCTTAAGCCCCTCTAACCTAGCCCCTGGTTCTCATTGATGAGACTGATTAATAGCTATATTTCGCTTGTTTAGTTTATATATAATTAAACACTTTAAGCTGCTTATTTCATATGCATTCTTGAACTTATATACCTTTTATATCTTTTATGCCATCCAAACTAGACTTTAATGAATGGAAATATGATAATGATATGATGATGTTTACATGGGTGAATGTGTGAATGTGTAATAAATTTAGTATGAATTTGTGTTTAATTCATGATTGTTAATGGCATGTATGCTTTAGATGAAACTAACTCCTTGGAGCCAGAAGAATGGTAACCCACAACAACTAAATAACTCAACCCGCAACCAAAGGATTCTAGGCCAATTACAAGGGAGATTCCAAGGACACTAGAAACATAATAGTTTTAGAAATGATGGAAGCGATCATTAGAGTGGTTAGTTGTGAGTCATTAGAGCATTCAATAAGATGATGGAGGAAAGAAGTTTACATTAATAGGGAAATTGGCATGACTGTTTGCACTGAGCATGTCTCTGTCATATTGTTAAAGAAGAGTTGCAAACCTATTTGTCTTATTCTATCTTTTTTAGTTTTAGTTTTAGTTGCAACGACTTTGTCTCTCTATATTTTGAAGGAGAGTGGACATCTTCATTTCATTTATGTTTTTATTCCTTAAGAAAATAAACCTCCTCTCGAACCTATATAGTTGGATCGATAGTTGTGGAGTAGATCTAGTTGTATGTGATATGTTTTGTTAGATATAGTTTTGTTGCATAGACAATATCTTTGCTAGTTTCATGTTATGCATTCATGAATGAGAAACCTATGAAGATTCTTGTCAGATTGTAGAGTTTAGTTATATGCAATAAATATGTTCCATTTTACTATTATGATTAGTTGAATCAAGTAGCACATATTTGGTTTCTCTTGTGGGTACAATAGCTTGAGCAAGGGCCACTCAAGGTACTGTTCACCCACCTTAATTTTTACTATTAAATTAGATGTATAAATTATTGCATTCATTTTAATAGATTCTTCATTACATGCACATAAATGATATTTGGTCTCATGATTTAAGTTTTGTAATGCATCATTAGGTCATCCTTTGGCGTTATTCAAGTAGTTAGAAGTAAGAATTAGAATTGCTAGTGAAATTATAAAGTTTAGCTTTAGCAGATAATAGTTATAGTGTTAAGCCGAAGGTACCTGCAACATCAATAGAAGATTAAGTTATTTCCCCTATTTTGCATGTTATGCTATATTTCCTTCTCCTACCTTTACTATTTTCTTGTACATGTGTAGAAATCCTATACTTGATGATATAGGCCGTGTAGAGTCTATGAATGCACATACTGCCAACATCATCACAAGCTTGCAAAGCCCTAGTGGATAATTTAATAGAGTCTTTGTGAGGTTTAGTGGAATATTTAGCTAGGAACCTCTCCTATGAATGATGCATCTAACACCAAGTTGACCAAGCATTAGTGAGGCCTTACAACCATATTATGAATCTTCTTCAAAGTTGACCTCATTTTGCATTACATGTCTTCTATACGTTGGTCATGAAGGACCTAGATACATTCCTATTTGAGTTTGATGTGTTGTGTAGAAGTTATGATTATACTACAAATGCACATAGGATCAAACTGTTTCCAACAACCCTGAAGGATGATGCTCTAAGATGATTTATGGGTTTGGGAAGAGATATTATTCTCAATTGGAATACCATGAAGACAATTTTTTTGGAAAAGTACCAGAAATATTATAGAGGAATAGATAGAAAGAGATATGACATCTTTAGGATGTCACAAAAGGAGGATGAATCCCTAGAATATTACATGAATAGGTTTCAATTTTTCCTTAAGAAATCCCTCTAGAAAAAACTCTTTGATGAGTCTTCAAAGCTGATATTCTTAAGGGGGATTAATGAGGATTGCATGGATGCACTTAACCTCATTGGGGAAGTAGATATCTCTCAAGCACTATTTGAGGAGATTTTCAAGGCATGCAGGAACTATTCAAGGTCTTTCACAAAGAAGGTTAGAGGAGATAGGGCATCTTCCATGATCAAACAATCCAATGGAGTCTCTAGAGTTGAATTGAGTAATATTCTATCAAACATGGAGGATATTAGCAACCATCTGGCTACACATCTAGATACCCTCCATATCAAGAAGAACCGAGAAGAGGTAAAAGCAACTCTTACAAAATACTACCCACATTGTAGACAAAGAAGGACTAATTAAAAAATAAAAGAAGGTGGCAACTATCTCTGAAGTGACATAAAAATTTAATGCATTGGAAGGAGAAGATGGAGAAGTATTCTACATAGCTCAAAGGAAACCATGGTAGCCAAGACAAGGTATTCCCCAAAATCCTTTGAATTTTAACATGTCATTTTTTGGTAACAATTCAAATCTTCTTAATTGGAATCCTTAGTCTTGGCCAATATGCAAAACTAGCAATAGAAAATTCCTCAAGATAGTTGGAACCAATAGCAGAAAAACATGTGGCCATCACAAAATTGACAAGGATCTAACTATAATTCCTAATAGCCACCCCAATAAAACCAATGGCAACCCTAGTGGCAAGGATTCCAACAATGGAAAAACCAAAACATGAATTATCAGTAGCCACAATAACCCTTGCAACCACAACAAAAAGTCATTGTGCCAAACCCAAAAAATCCAACACCACAACCACCTAGAGCACCTCAACTTCCAACACAGCTTGAACGTAACCCCAATAAAAATCTTGTTCAGTAGGCCTACACCAATGAAGTTGTTCAATACCCTACTTATGGGGTAGAGGTGAGTGATGTCCACCTCAAATCAGAAAAAGCTTTGGCTGGACCTTAATCCCCACAAATCATTGAATTGGTTGATGAAGAAACCTCAACAGATACTTTGGACAATAAATCTAAGGAGCCTGAGTCAAATCAGGTTAACCAAACCAATCCAAGTCCAGAGCCTCCATTCCTTGAAAGATTAACAGTTCAAAGACATCAAACAAAATATGGAACTAACTTGTTAGGAAAAATTAAAATTGTTTGTATCAAAATACCCCTTATCCATAACATTAAGGAGGTTTGTATCTTCACCAAAACAATGAGAGATTTTTTCCTTAAAAAGCTAGGTGAAAAGAGGAAGGATCCTTAGTTTGTACAAGTCCTAGGTAAACTTGCAGATATTATGTTTGGAAACATTATTATTTCCAAGTATGCAAACCTTGGGAGTCTTGTAGTGGATGCAAAGATAAATGGAACTCTCATTAAGAACAGCTTAATTTACTTGGGAGTGGCTATCAATGTAATGACCAAAGATACCATTGGTGCAGGGGCACCATTGATTAAAACTTGTCAATCCAAGTTGTTAAGGTCTAGTCTTTAGATTTTGGGAGATTTTGTCTAAATAAGGTCAATATGACCATTTTGATGTTAAATAAGTCATTTTGATTTTGATGAATCTTAGGTGTTTAGAGGGTCCTTTGTGCAAAATTGCAAACAAGATGAAAATTTGTCAAATTAAAATATTGTCAAGTTGTAAATTTTGCATTTTCTTGGAAGACCAATGGTCATGTTATTTGAAAAGTCTGCTTAGGTAGTTTTAGGAGTTGGTTTAGGTGGTAAAAGGTATAAAGGAGATTCAAAACTCACATTGTGAAGGTTGATTTTTAAGTTTGTAATAGATTTCAACAAAATAAAACTCAGTTTTTCCTTAAAATTTTGTATTTTCTGAAGTTAGCAACAACTGTACGGCCCGTAGAGTACCTCCTTGATTCAAATTGTTTTAGAATAGAATAGTAAATTGTTTTAGCATTCATTTGAATCATTTTTTAAGTCTTATCATTTAATTTGGTGCATTTTATCTCTAAATCTCTTAAACCAGGTTTGAAATAGGGTTCTTTGAGGGTTTTGTAGTTTCCAACGTGTTATAAACCCATTCCATTGTTAGAAAACCAAGATCTGATTGCAAACCAAAATAGACCTTCCATAGAAGAGGAAAACGAAAAAATAGAAGCTTTGCATAAAAACATGCAATTTGATATATTCGAAAAGACAAATAATTACAAGAGATAATTTGCTTTATAAAAGTAAAGATGCCTAAATCTAATCTTATCTTGAGCAACAAGATAGCTCAATAAGATAAGGATAAAACCTATAAATTAGGAATTAAATAATTACCTAAGTAAACTTATGCAAAGTGTAATTAATAATTAATTACACCAACACCCCCCCATAAGTGAAACTTAGGGAGAAGCAAATTATTATGCAAATATGAGTCTCGGCAATAAGGCCTGATCAGGTAATCATGTACAAATGTAAAGAGAGAGAAAACCCAGTGGGAAAAACCCCCCCTTCAGAGAGATGAACTGTTGTGAAGAAGCATTGGAAGAACTCTGATGAAGCAACACTGGAACCCCAAATCCGAAAAGCAAGGAAAGATAGTTCTATTTTCAAAATACCAATTGGAATCACATATACAACAGCAGACCCGATGCCAAGGAACACTGGAAACTCACATACTGGATCAACTCTGGAATCTGTAAGCAACAATAGATGAAAGTAGGAATGGACCCATAATGATGACAAATCTGGAAGTTGTGTCTCACGAAGCAAATGCCAAATTGAAACTAAAACTGCCCATAGGACGAGTACCATCAAGATTCTAGAACATTAACCATAAAACCATGGCCCTCAAACTGAGAAAGATCTAAACCAATGCGGATCAAGAACTGTAAAATCCCAATGTGAAGTGTGAACTAAAGCAAACCAACAATGTGTCCAGTTAAGCAAGAAAGAAGCTAGAAGGAGACAACAGAAAACTAGACAAACTCATGTGAGTTGTCACCAAAATGAAATATGGATGCAAGAACCCCCCTTAATGGAACTTTATATAAGTTCATTATTACAATACCCAATGCTTGCATAAGGAGATAATGCAAAAAATATGTAGAAACATAAGCGGAAAATGCAAACCTAGCACACAAAACAAAAATGAATGCATGCATAAAATAAGTTATACATTTTTTGGAAATGACCTCAGATCTACATAGAGGCTGAAACCAGCTTTCTGACACCGTGAAAATCACGAAAAATGGATAAGCGAGTCAAAAGATATGCGTCCCGGAGTGAAAAAGGAAACATCTGACTTCTGAGGCACTAAAAAGCATCAAAACAGAAAAACCAAAAAATCAGACCTACACCATTGCATAGAGCAATGAAATAGCTTTCCAATGATATCTCGTTTGCAAAAAAATGACGCCGTATGCGAAAGATACACCCGATTCCGTGAAAATGCTCTAAAACTGCCCAATATGGCCTCCAGGAGCCCTTAGGGGCTAAAAATATTTGGCCCCTGGTCGCATGCATGACCAGGGGCAGGGGCGCAGGGGGTTAGGCCGAATCCCTCGGTCACTGATAGGACTGGCTAGAGGTGTTGAGAGACCGACAAGGACTAGCACTCAGGTTGTGGTCACGGATGTGACCCAAACGGCTAAGGCAAAGCCCTTGGGGGCTTATCCTAGGTGGAGCTACTGACTGGTGAGGCATTGGTGGTGGGTGGTGTAGGAAGGGGGAGCTGCTGGTGGCGATGGCCGCCCGATGGTGCGGTGATGGCTGCCCGATGGCTCGGGGGTGGCGAGATCCTCCATAATTGGCCGCGTAAAAAAAATTCTGTATTTTGAATTTTTTTGAATTTTTTTCGAAATTTGAACCTCGGAAACTGTGCCTGGGGGCCGTACGGCCTTCGAGTAAATTTTTTTTGCCTCTCTGGATGACTGTGTCCAAATCGGACAAACTTTATATCGAAATAGGGGTTTTTGGGTGCTACGAATCCAACGGCAAGGTCCGTTTGGGCCTAAAGTGCTCTGAAAAATAGGCGACCCCCAGATCTATCAGAAAAATCACCGAGCTGGAAACCCTCACAGATCTGGCAAACGGTGACCAAAATGAATAAAATAAAAGTCATTTCTGACTTTTTCTAGCACTCTGAATCTAATGGAAAACCCCGATCTGATCCAAGACGCTGCATAATGATTCTCAAGGATTGAAACCCTTGAGGGACCTCGAACGAGCTCTGCACTATATTCCTCCAAAAATGCTGAGAAGGGGCTACGAATCGAGGCTCTGATACCATGTTAGAAAACCAAGATCTGATTGCAAACCAAAATAGACCTTCCATAGAAGAGGAAAACAAAAAAATAGAAGCTTTGCATAAAAACATGCAATTTGATATATTCAAAAAGACAAATAATTACAAGAGATAATTTTCTTTATAAAAGCAAAGATGCCTAAACCTAATCTTATCTTGAGCAACAAGATAGCTCAATAAGATAAGGATAAAACCTATAACTTAGGAATTAAATAATTACCTAAGTAAACTTATGCAAGGTGTAATTAATAATTAATTACACCAACATCCACCTTCTGTTAGAACTGTTACTCGGTGTAATGGGAATAATTCATTAGTTTTAGGTGAATGGGAGTCTTGTGAGTGTAGGGGAGGCCTAAGAGTTGTGTTGGGCATGAAGCCCTTAGTGTGAAATTGGTGTTTTCCATGAGGAAAAGTGAGGTTTTGATAAGCAAAAGTGAGTTTTATGTTGGGGCAGAATTTTTGGTGATTGAATTGAGTGTGTGTAGGATATTTTGGTCCTATTTGATGTATTTATGAGTGTGTGAGAGCATTGGATGGGTGATTTCCAATAAGCCCTAGCTTATTTGGTATAAAAAGAGGGTTTGGTGAACTGACACATGGGTAATTGATTTTATAATAAGTAATGGTGGATTCTTTAGTTTGAGCACATGTGATTTGCTTCCCACTAGGTTTTAGGAGTTTTAGAAAAGTTTGGAGACAAGTCTCTTTGTAAAAGAGACCTAATTAGAGGCCTAGAAAGTGTGAAAAACTAGATTTAGAGAAATTATCCAAAAGAAGTCTATTGTGAGTTGTTAGTATGTTATTGAGTGATGGATCCCTAAAATAATTCAAGTGTTGGCCTGAAATAATCTCTTAGAGAAGTTATACCTAATTAAGTTGATTTCCAGTGCTATAAGGAAATTGAGTGAATTGGTTGAGATAGTGTGAACTTGAGGCTTTGGTGATCTGATAGTTGTTTTTTTGGTTGATTTTGTGTTGAGTTGTGTTGCAGGACCTCCCTTGATTGCATCAAGTGGTATCAGAGCAAAGGTGTCAGATCTTTGTAGAAGAAAGTTGAAGATTGTGAAAGAAAGATTGGAAGGTGAAGAGGCAATACTGTCAAGATGCCTCCCAAAGGAGGCGTAGTTGCAAGAAAGATGGTTGAGTAGGCTAAATAAATAGAAGCCTTGAAAAGAGAGATGGTTGCATTGAAATCTAAAACTGGAGTAGATGTGCATGAAAGTGATACTGAAGAAAAGACTTCTAGTGAAGAAGAATAGATGGATCTAGAGGATATGAGAATGATGAAGTTTTTGAAGGCTATGAAGAGTGGTGGAAAAAAAAATATGGATGTGCCTATGTATGGAGGACAACTATATGGTGAAGAGCTCTTGGATTGGATAGGAGCCATGGAGAATTACTTTGACAATAAAGAGATAGATGAAGAACACAAAGTGAAGAAGGCCAAAACCAAATTGAAAGGACATGCTTTGTTGTGGTGGAACTTTATGCAAGATGAAAGGCAAAGAAAAGGAAAGAACAAGATCACTTCTTGGGAGAGAATGAAGACAAAACTGAAAGGTAAGTTCCTTCCTTGTGATTATAATGTTTAATTACTTAAAAGATTACAAAATCTTAGGAAAAAGGATCAAGATGTGCAAACATACACTGAGGAATTCTATAGGTTGAGTATAAGAACAAAGCATGAGGAAGATGAGGAAGAAAGAGTAGCTAGATATCTTAATGGATTAAGGTACAATATTCAAGATGAAATTAGTTTGTTGGAACCAAAAATAGTTGAGCAATGTTTTCAAATGGCTATAAGGGCATAAGAGAAAGTAAAAAGAAGACAAGAGAAAACAACAAGAGGAAGAGGCAGTAGTACAAAAGGAAGAGGAACTTTCTCCACACCAAGACAAACAAATAAAAATCAAGAAGAGCCAAGAAAAAGAGATGAGAAAGTTTCAGATTTTAGAGGAGGTTATAGAGGCACAAGGGGCTGATTTGGAGGTGGAAGGAATTCCAACACTTTTGCAGGTAGGTGTTACCATTGTCAAGAATATGGCCATCCTTTTTGGAAGTGCCATGAAAAACTTGGTTCAACATCAAGTGGGGGAGAAAGGAAACCTAATAGGAGAGCCCAAATTGTTTATGAAGATGAAGCTGAAAGTTAAAACTCCAATACACTTCATGCTGCTCCTGAAGTAGGTGAGATGTTGATGATGAAGAAACAAGTCTTGAAGACAACAAAGGAGAGAGATCTGCTTCAAAGAAGAGCACTGTTTAGGACAACCTGTAGATGCAAAAATAAGGTATGTAAAGTGATAGTTGATTTAGGTTGTACTGATAACATTGTATCTAGTGAAATGGTGGATAAGTTTCATTTGGAGAAATTTCCTAGAGAAAATCCATATAAGGTATCATGGGTTAGTGATCATCGGTATATGGTGGTGAGTGAACAAACTATAGTGGAGTTTCAGACTGGTCAATACAGAGATAAGGTTGTTTGTCATATATTACCCATGAATTGTTGCCATATGTTGCTAGGAAGGCCCTGGCAGTTTGACAGGTCATCCTTGTACAATACACAATTGAAAAGGATGGGAGAGAGTTCATTTTAACTCCATTGGTTGAGGAGACAAAAGAGAAAGGTGAGATTATTATGATAGGGAGAAAGGAATATGTGAATATTGATGTGGGAAAGAACATAAGTTTGTTGGCCATTGTAAGGTATGATAAGGATTGGACAATAGATAGAGGAAGAAAAGATGATTTGCACTCAAATGGAAAGAAAAAAAATTTCATGTGGAAAAATAAAGTTGATGGGAATGAGTTCCAGACTGGTAAAGTGCAGTGTAAGGTTGAAGAGCCTTTGGAAAGGCAAGAAAAGAGTGATGGAATCATGATTGGAATGGTTATGTGCCCTATAACATGGAAAGAAGTGAAAAGACAGTCAAGATATGTTATGACAAAGGTTGATGGAATTGGTAAGATAGTAGATAGGAGGACAGTGGTCTATAATAATGAAGGGATAGAGGATTGTAAGGTTGTTGGTACAGAGGAAAAGACAGTTGTTGACAAGTTTTGCAGTGAGAAAGAAGCAGATGACATGAATATTGGATAGTAGAATAAACATGAAGTTGAGAAACAAGTGATGACAACTATTGAAAGTGTGACTACAGATGGAAAGGGAGATGTGACAATAGTATTTGTTGATAGGAAAGTTGAGAAACACCCCATAGTACAGTAAGGATAGTTGGAGCAAGAAACAAATGAAGGGAAGATCAAGGAAGAAAAGGCAAGGTGAACCTGAGGAAAGTGATCAAGAAGGTCAGAGATCTAAAGAGCACAAAGAAGAGCAAGTTATAGCATCTTTTCCAAGGGACTTGGAAAACTTCAAAGTTGGGGTGTATGGTGTAGGGGCACCATTGATTAAAATTTGTCAATCCAAGTTGTTAAGGTCTAGGCTTTAGATTTTGGAAGATTTTGTCTAAATAAGGCCAATATGACCATTTTGATGTTAAATAAGTAATTTTGATGATTCTTAGGTGTTTAGAGGGTCCTTTGTGCAAAATTGCAAAAAAGATGAAAAGTTGTCAAATTGAAATATTGTCAAGTTGTAAATTTTTCATTTTCTTAGAAGACCAACAGAGATGTTATTTGAAAATTATATTTAGGTGGTTGTAGGAGTTGGTTTAGGTGGGAAAAGGTATAAAGGAGATGAAAAACTTGTTATGAAGGTTGATTTTGAAGTTTGTAATAGATTTCAACAAAATAAAACTCAGTTTTTCCTTAAAATTCTGTATTTTTTGAAGTTAGCAACAATTGTATGGCCCGTACAGTACCTCCTTGATTCAAATTATTTTGGAATAGCATACTAATGTTTTAACATTAATTTGAATCATTTTTTAAGGATTCTCATTGAATTAGGTTCATTTTTTTGGCCTCCTACAATGATTTAATAACTAAGCCTTTTCAACCATGATTCTGAGATTGGACATCTAACCTCAATAGCCATTCAATCATCATGAAGATGCATTTAACTTGTCAACCCATGGATGTGAACTTAAAATGGGTTAGCACAGTATGTGCACTAGGGGCTCAAGTAGCCATTGCATTCTACGGCTAAGAAACACAATACTGAAAGTAAATTGTTGGAAAGAAATGAAACAAATGTTGAACATCAACCGACAACTATGCTAAGCTGAAATGTAGAACAAGAATGGAAATCTGAACAAGAAACAAGAAACTTCTTTGTCTACTTTGGCTACAGGAATAGTCATAGAATGGAATTATAGTGGCTATAGGAACAGTCGATGCCAGATGTCTAACTAAGCACTAAACAACAAGTAATACTAAGCTAATACTAAAATAAGAAGACAAATTACTTACCAAGTGGGCCCCCTTGGATAAGTATCCTCTAAACTAACAAGAACTCAGATGCTCTAACTCATAATTTTATTTCATTCACTATAAATCATGCATACAAAGAGTAATGCATATGTATTGCTAAAACTAGAGAATGCGAGTACAATATCAAATCATGCAACTCATGAGGAAGGAGCATCAAATTATTATTTATACTACAACTAAATAGGGTAGTCAACTCCATGACTGGGAGGACGCCATTTAGGGAAAATAGGGGAAAGTGGAGTGATGGAGGTTACGCATGCATGGAATCTAGCCAGACATGCAAGTCAAGCACAGATTCAACACAACAATAACGCCCATGCATGCTCGATCATTAAGGTCCACTACAAGGAATTTATGCTCAGTTGCATGAAGAATCTTTGTCGCTAGTTGCCTTTGACTTGGAGCGATTCCTCAACTGGACGTTATGGTGCATGCCCAGCTGGCGGTGTCTTCCTCAACTTAGCTCATTAAATCTGCATCACAGAGTCAGTACACATAATAACTACACATCTATAACCACTCTAAGAAACATCCATTAATCACATGCCAAATCAATATAGATAACCCACATATTATGCCAAATGTCATTAAAGCTTGCAAGGATAGGATATTGTCAAATGTCAATGGTTTGAGGAAACATTATGCCAATACCAACACTTAAGCATCAAATTCCATGAAATCTATTAGCAAATAGACTATAGATTTTACCCAAAATTAGACCAAAAAATAGGCTCATCACATTTTATCTCTAAATCTCTTAAACTAGGTCTGAAACAGGGCTCTTTGAGGGTTTTGTAGTTTCCAACATGTTATAAACCCATCCCACCTTCTGTTAGAACTGTTACTTGGTGGGATGGGCATAATTCATTAGTTGTAGGTGAATGGGAGTCTTGTGAATATAGGGGATGCTTGAGAGTTGTGTTGGGCATGAAGCCATAGTGTGAAATTGGTGTTTTCCATGAGGAAAAGTGAGGTTTTGATAAGCAAAAGTGATTTTTGTGTTGGGGAAGCATTTTTGGTGATTGAATTGAGTGTGTGCAGGCTATTTTGGTCTTGTTTGATGTATTGATGAATGTGTGAGAGCATTGGATGGGTGATTTCCAATAATCCCTAGGTTATTTGGCATAAAAAGAGGGTTTGGTGAATTGGAACATGGGTAATTGATTTTTTGAGAAGTAATGGTGGATTATTTGGTTTGAGAACATGTTATTTGCTACCCACTAGGTTTCGGGTTATTTGGAAAAGTGTGGAGACAAGTCTCTTTGTAAAAGAGGCCTAATTAAAGGCCTAGAAAGTGTGAAAAAATAGATTTGGAGAAATTGTTCAAAATAAGTCTATTGTGAGTTGTTAGTATGTTATTGAGTGCCTTGATGGGTCCATGAAATGATTCAAATCTTGCCTGAAAGAATCTCTTAGAGAAGTTATACCTGATTAAGTTGATTTCCAGTGCTACAAGGAAATTGAGTGAATTGGTTGAGATAGTGTGAACTTGAGGGTTTGGTAATCTGATAGTTGTTTTGTTGGTTGATTTTGTGTTGAGTTGTGTTGTAGGAGCTCCCTTGATTGTATCAACAATAAAGTTATTACAATTTATAGAACTCAGACCTACACCTATTATTCTACAACTAGAAGATAGGTCCATAGTCAAACCTGAGGGTATGATTGAATACCTGGTAATAACACTAGATTCATGAGAGTACCCTACATATTTCATGGTGTTGCAGTCAAAGGCTAATATTGCAGGTTACCCACTCATTTTAGGAAGACCTTGGTTAGCAACAAAAGATGCCTTCATAGGTTGTAGGTCTAGGAATATGATTACATCTAATGGAAATGTGACTAAGAAATTAGTCCTCTATCCACGAGCCCAACCACATGTAGACCTAGAAAAAACCCATTTGGCCTACCCTATGTGAGGATGATCAATACTCCTTACAAGACAAGTGATGACTATTGAACACAATCCCCTATTAGAGCACCAAGATGATGACTTGATAGTAAACATCACATAAAATTACTATGGTAGGAACCCACAACATTTGGACTGCTTGGAATGTTTGCAGGATCCTTTGAAAAATATTATCTTTTTCAATTCATTTGAGTTAATTTCTTAAATATTTCACAATTTTTTACTACACCAATGTATTCCAAATATAGTAGAACTTGACATCTCATCAGTGCAAACATCCCAGACTTTAGAGATCATATTAGGTAAACATTGAACGTTAACAATCAATTGACTAATATACAAAAGACATCACTGATGATTGTGCTACAAGCACATGCATCAGCGTTTGCATGGGATTATCATGACATGAAGGGGATAGACCTAGAATTGTGCATGCATAGGATTTACATCAATGATGGATTTAAACTTATATGACAACCACAGAGGAGAATGAACCCTACAATCAAAGACAAAGTTAAAATAAAATTGTAAAAATTGCTTTATGTAGGCTTTATATATCCTATCTTTGATAGTCAAAGGGTGTCACCTCTAATAATTGTTCCAAAGAAAGGAGGAAAGTGGAAAGTCTGTGTAGACTATCGAGAGTTAAATATTGCAACTAGGAATTCCCACTTTCTACTCCCCTTCATAGACCAAGTGCTTGATTCATTAGAAAGTAAAATGTACTTCTCCTTTCTAGATGGATTTAGTGGCTACAACCAAATTAATATTTCCCAAAAGACAAGAACAAGACAACATTTACATTCCCTTGGGGCACATATTCTTATTCTATCCTGCCATTTGGCCTATGTAATGCACCAACCACTTTCTAGAGGGTAGTACTGAGTATATTCTCAAACTTTGAGCATGATTCCATGGAGGTTTACATGGATTATTTCACAAAATATGGGAATACATATGATGAAGCACTTAGAAATCTAGATAAGGTGCTAAAAAGGTTTCATGAACACAACTTATCTCTGAGTCATGAAAAATTTTCATGATGATGATAAAAGGGGTTGTATAAGGACATTTTGTGTCAAATGAAGGAATTCAAGTGGATCCCAATAAAATTGAAGTAATCTCAACACTCCTTGTGCCTCAAAGAAAAAAAGATGTTAGAAGTTTCCTAGGAGATGCTGGGTATTATAGGAGATTCATCCAAGATTTTAACAAACTTGCAGCTCCACTATTTGTTTTATTGTCCAAAGATGTAGAATTTGAATGGACAGTTGCTTGTCAACACTCTTTTTAAGCACTCAAGGTAACATTGACTAAAGCCCCATCTTGAGAGGACCAAATTGGACCTTACCTTTCCATATCCATACAAATTCTTTTGATTTTTCTATAGGAGTTGTACTTGGGAAAAATGAGGGTAGCAAGGAGTATGCCATATATTACATCAACAAAAATCTACAAGGGGAAAAATTTAATTATATAGTGACATAGAAGGAGATGTTGGCAATAGTATATGAAATAAAAAAATAAAGTATTATATTATAGGATATATAGTGTTCATACACACTGACCATATAATAATTAGGTATTTAATGAACAAACTAGTGGTTGGTGGCAAGCTTGTAAGGTGGTTACTGTTGCTTCAATAATTTGACATTACCATTGTTGGAAAAGAAAATGTAGTGGAATATTTTCTATCCAGACTACCAATCAAATCAGAAGAAGATGTTATTGGTGATTCATTCCCAACTGAGCATTTATTTTCTCTATCTCTACATACACATTGGTTTGCATACATTTCCAACTATCTAGTAGAAGGAAAAACACCACCTCATTTCTCCCAAGAGAAAAGAGACAATTAGTTCACAAGAGTTTTCCCTACTCCTAGATAGCTGGATACTTATTTTACATAGACCCAAATAACATTATTGTTTGTATGTGGTGACTGATCATGCTATATTGTACACCCCGACATGTATCCTTGCCGGGGTCCGGGGCCCAAGGGGTTCAGGGGCGGCAGCCCCCGAGAAAATTTTTCTTCCTACTTTTTCGCGTCGTCACCAAAAAAGAAAAAAATCAACAAAAAAGGGAAAAAATTGACTTTGTAGAACCCTAATCTGAGAGCTTCTAAGCTTGTTAAAAATGGGTTTAGATGGGAGTTACAGTATGATGAAAAACATGATTATTCGCAAGATTGTAATAGGTTTTTGCACTAGCTAATAAAATCATTGGATGGTTGCGGTTTGGTAGATGTAGCCTGGATTGGGTGAACCATGTTAAATTCTCGGTGTTATAATTTATTCTATGTGTGTTTTAGTGTCTCTGTTTATTAATTAAATTTACATTTAATTGTTAGGTATCTTCCATTTCTAACCCTAACAAGTGGTATCAGAGCGGGTTGTGTTTCGATTATCGTCTATAGGAAGGTCTCATGGTTGAGTGGGAGCAATGTAAGATGAGGGTAAGAAGGTTGAGAATTTTAATGGGAAGAACTATCAGTTATGGAAGATGCAGATGGAGGACTACCTCTATCAAAAGGATTTATGGCAGCCATTGGAAGGGAAAACCAAGAAACCCCCAGCAATGTCTGATGAGGACTAGGATATTTTGGATAGAAAGGCTCTTGGCAGTATTCATTATGCCTGGCACAATCAGCGGTGTTCAATATTACAACAACAAAGACAACTCAAGAGTTGATGGAAACCCTGGTGAAGTTATATGAAAATCCTTCCACTTCGAAAAAGGTATTTCTTATGAAGCATTTATTTAATATGAAAATGGTAGAAGGTGGGTCAAT
Source organism: Sequoia sempervirens (assembly GCA_007258455.2). NCBI lineage: Eukaryota > Viridiplantae > Streptophyta > Pinopsida > Cupressales > Cupressaceae > Sequoia > Sequoia sempervirens. The sequence continues at coordinate 35,517 of VDFB02283595.1, read as the reverse complement.
TACTGATCATTTAAATGAGTTTAATACGGCCACCAGTCAATTAACTTCTGTAAAAGTAAACTTTGATGAAGAAGTTAGGGCTATTTTGATTTTGTGTTCTTTGCTTGAAAGTTGGAATAGCTTGGTAATGGCTGTTAGCAATTCTGTTTCTGGTTCGAATACATTGAAATTTGATGATGTTGTTGGTGTTATTTTGAGCGAGGAAATTTGTAGGAAAAGCTCAGGTGGAACATCCACATCAAGTAGTGTTTTGAATGCAGAAAGCAGGGGTAGAACAAAGGAGAGAGGAAACAATTTTGGAAATTGTGGGAAGTCATGACAAAAATGAAAGGACAAAATGTCCCAATCTAGAGACAAGAGGGATTGTTGGTATTGTGGTAAGTCGGGTCATTTAAAGAAAGATTGTTGCTCTCGAAAAAATAAAGGAGACAAAAAAGAAGGAAGTAAAGAGGAAAATGTGGTAAGTAATAAATTTGATGACGATGCTTTGATTCTTTCCCTTGATAATGCTGATGATTCTTGGGTGTTAGATTTAGGGGCTTCATTCAATGCTACTCCCCATAGAAGTTATTTTCTTGATTATGTCCAAGGGGATTTTGGGTTGGTTTATTTAGGAGATAACGAACCTTGTTAGATTGTTGGAAAGAGAAGAATCAAGATTAAGTTGCAGAATGGGAATCATTGGCTACTACATGAGGTAAGGCATGTTCCAAAGTTAAGCATAAAATTAATTTCAGTAGGGCAACTAGATGATGACAGTTGTGTTGTTACATTTAGTGACAAAAATTGGAAGGTCACAAAGGGTTCCTTAGTGGTAGAAAAATGTGTGAAAGTGGGCACCTTATATCTTTGTACAGGTCATATTGTGCCTTCTACTTTAATTGTTATGGAAAAAGGTCAATGTTCAAGAATAGTTGTTGTAGTTCAATAGGTAGAAGATCATACAGTTGATGTGGACTCTGAATCAGCACTGTGGCATAATAGACTTGGGCATATGAGTGCAAAAGGTATGGAAGTACTTCATTCAAATAATGTTTTACCAGGTCTAAAATGTGCTAATATGGATTTTTGTGAAAATTGTGTGTATGGAAAACAAAAGAGAGTAAGTTTTCTCAAGGATGGGAAGCAAAAGAAAGATGAGAAATTGGAACTTGTGCATATGGATGTATGGGGACCAGCTCAGGTATCTTCTCTCGGTGGCTCTCAATATTATGTTACATTCATTTATGATGCAACTAGGAAGGTATGGATTTATTTCCTTAGGCAGAAATCTGATGTATTTGAAACTTTTAAAAAATGGAGAAGCTTGGTTGAGAATGAGACAGGTAAAAAGCTAAAATGTCTCAGATTTGATAATGGTGGTGAGTATTGCAGCAAAGAGTTTGAATATTATTGTTCCTCTAATGGTATTCATAGGCAGAAAATGGTTCCAAGGACTCCATAGGAAAATGGAGTGGCTGAGCACATGAATAGAACAATAATGGAGTGTGCACAGACTATGAGATTGTTTGTTGGGCTGCCTTTAAAAATGTGGGTAGAGACTGTAAACACTGTTGTTTATTTAATTAATAGAGGTCCCTCTAATACTTTGGGTTGTGGTATTCCATAGGAAGCATGGAAAGGTAAGAAGGTGAGTTATTCTTTTCTGAAAACCTTTGGTTGTGAAGCATTTGCACATGTAGATTTTGAAAATAGAACCAATCTTGATGCAAAATCAAAGAAATGTATATTTGTTGGATATGGCATTGATGAATTTGGTTATAAGCTTTGGGATTTTGAAAATTAGAAAATTGTGAGAAGTAGGGATGTCATATTCAATGAGAAAGTGTTGTACAAAGATCTATTGCTGCAACATGAGAAGAAAGAAAATGATTATGTAGTGTTGGATGATATTCCAAACAATGATGTTTCAGTGGTTCCTCATGCTTTGCAACAACAACAATAAAAAATAACACAAACTCCTGTGAATGTTAGATGATCTTCAAGGATAAGTAGACCTCCAGAAAGATTCTCTCCCTCTTTGTATACTATTTTGTTAACTGATGTTGATGAACCAGGACTATTATGATGAAGCTATGTAGGTGGATACCAAGGTTTAGTGGGAGCATGGAATGGAAGAAATGGACTCCTTGCTAAAAATCAGACTTGGGAATTATGCAAGTTGCCTAGGTAAAAAGGCTTTACCAAACAAATGGGTTTATAGGCTGAAAGAGGAGGATGGAGGTAAGAAAAGAGATTTAAAGAGATTAGTTGTAAAGGGATTTGCACAAAAAAGGGTATTGATTTTGATGAGATTTTTTCTCCAGTTGTTAAAATGACTTCTATTCGTATTGTTTTAAGTATTGTGGTTGCTAAAGATTTGCATTTAGAACAACTTGATGTTAAAACAACCTTTCTCCATGGTGATTTGGAAGAGGAAATATATATGGAACAACCACAAGGATTTGAGGTCAAAGGTAAGGAGAAACTAAGTGTAGATTGAAGAAAAGTTTATATGGCTTGAAGCAAGCACCTCGGCAATGGTACTTGAAATTTGATAGTTTTATGGCTGAGCAAGGCTACAACAGGTGTAATTCTGACCATTGTGTTTATTTTAAGAGGTTGGATAATGACAACTACATTATTTTATGTTTGTATGTTGATGACATGCTTGTAGTAGGGTCTAACATGGATCACATAAATGAGCTAAAACAATAGTTAGCAAAATCTTTTGCTATGAAGGATTTGGGGGCAGCAAAACAAATCCTTGGTATGAAAATTTGTAGAGATAGGAAAAACATAAAATTGTTTTTATCTCAGGTTAATTATGTTGAAAAGGTGTTGTAGAGATTTCATATGGAGAATGCAAAAGCTGTCAGCACACCTTTTCCTAGTCATGTTAAATTGACTAAGGATATGTGTCCAAAGAAACAAGAGGAGGAAGAAAAAATGTCCAAGGTGCCATATGCTTCAGCTGTAAGCAGTTTAATGTATGCCATGGTATGCACAAGATCAGATATTGCACATGTCGTAGGATTTGTTAGCAGGTATTTGAGTCATCTCAGAGTTGAGAATTGGAATGTGGTAAAATGGATTCTCAGGTACTTGAGAGGTACATCCAATAAATGTTTATATTTTGGGGGCTCTAATACTAATTTAAAAGGCTATGTTGACTCAAATTTGGTAGGGGATATAGATACCAGGCGGAGTACCATAGATTATGTATTTACAATTGGTGGGACAGTAGTGAGTTGGATTTCTTGATTGCAAAAGGTGGTTGATTTATCCACCACAGAGGTAGAGTATGTTGCTGCAACAGAGACGGAAAAGAAGATGATATGGCTACAACTTTTCATGGACAAGTTGGGAAAAAAATAGGCTGGAAATTACTTGTTTACAGACAGCCAGAGTGTTATACATCTTGCAAAGAATTTTTCCTTGCATTCTAAAACAAAACACATACAGTTGAAATATGATTTCATTCGGTCGGTGTTGGAGGATGGACAGGTCAATCTGAACAAGATACATACAGATGTCAATCCAACGGATATGTTTACAAAGGTGGTGACAAGGGAGAAGCTAAGATCCTCTTCAGCTTCGGCTAGCCTTCAAGGTTGAATTCAAGTATAATAGAGCAGCAGGGTCCAAGGTACTTATTTCCAATGGGAGTTGTAAGTGCAGTAGTGTCATCCAGGATCAATCTCCAAGTGGGAGATTGTGTTGGTGTGGAGCCTGATCAGTCTCCAAGTGGGAGAGGCTTGGTATGTGGTGACTGATCATGGTATATTGTACACCCTAACATGTATCCTTGTTGGGGTCTGGGGTCGGGCTGGGCCTTGGGTGGGGGTTCGGAGGCGGCAGCCCCCGAGAAAATTTTTCTTCCTACATTTTTGCATCATCACTGGAAAAGGAAAAATTAACGAAAAAAAGAAAAAAACCAACTTTGTAGAACCCTAATTTGGAAGCTTCTAAGCTTGTTAAAAAGGGGTTCGGATGGGGGTTGCAGTATGATGAAAAATGCGATTATTTGCAAGATTGTAATAGGTTTTTGCACTGAATAATAAAATCATTGGATGGCTGTGGTTTGGTGGATGTAGCCCAGATTGGGTGAACCACGTTAAATTCTTTGTGTTATAGTTTATTCTATTTGTTTTAGTTTCTTTGTTTATTAATTAAATCTGCATTTAATTGTTAGATATCTGCCATTTCTAACCCTAACAATTATGAGATGTATCAAATAAGATGAGGTATACGACATCCTTAGAACATGTCATGATGAACCTTATGGGGGTCACTTTGTAGAAAAGAGGACAACTCTTAAGATTCTCACCAGTGCCTAGTATTGGCCAAATCTTCATAAGGATGCAATAAAGTACACAAGGGGTTGTGATAGGTGTTAGAGAATGGGAAGACCAACAAAAATAGATAAAATTCGATTGCAACCACAATTAGCAATAACACCATTTGATAAATTGGGATTATATTTTATTGTCCCAATATCACCAACATCCAAAAACAAGTACATACTAGTATGCACAAATTATCTCAGAAAGTTGGTTAAGGTTAAGGATTTTCAATTTTATAGGGATGGTAATGAGGCAAAATTTCTCTATGAGGATATATTTACAAGATATGAAGTTCCAAGGGAAATTATCACAAACCAAGGACCCCAGTTTACATTAGAGTTGATTCAAGAGTATGAGATCAGACATAGAAATTCTACACCTTACCACCCTCAAGCTAATGGACAAGTGAAAGTCACAAACAAGGAGATTGAGAAAATTCTAACCAAAGAAGTACAAATTCATAGGAAAGATTGGGTAGCTAGGTTGCCTAAGGTAGTTTGGGCCTATAGGGAAACTTGGAAAACCACAACAAGATTTACACCATATGAATTGGTGTATAGAAAGAAAGTAGTATTTCCTATTGAATTTGAGTACCAAATATTAAGAACAACTATATTACATTGAGCATGGACTTGTGAATCACACAATAGGAGAGATTATACAACTTCAATGCACTTGATAAAATTAAGATGGAGGCCATACACTACACTGAAGTTGTTCAAAATCAAATGGAATGATCAGTTCATCAAAACTAAGGAATTTAGTATAGGTGATTGGACTCTTCTTTATGACTCGAGATATCAGGACTATAAGAGAAAGTTACAAACAAGATGACTTGGATCATATGAAATCAAAAAAGTGTTTCCCAATGGACTAGTACAACTGCACACAATTGATGAAGTCGGGTTAACCTTACTAGTTAATGGACATAGACTAAAGCTATATAAGAAATCACTATAGAAGGATGATTTGGTTCTATCATTAATTCAACAATTTGAGCCTTTTTAGACACTGAAAAAGTCTTGATTAATACTATGCATTTGATTTTGATCAATTAACACCATTTCTTCCTAAATCACTTCAAATTCATCATTTAATTGAATAATCAACATTATTTAATTAAATTGAAAAAATTTAGCTATTAATCAAATAATTAAATTTATTGGCTTAATTCACCCTTCTTCTAACTAATTTTCATCATATTTAATTACATCAAATCATTTAATTAAATCCTCTATTAAAGTTTTCTCATTTGATTAAATCAATCAAATCAAATGTCACAATCTCCTCATTCATCCCAATTAATTAATTCTGGATTAATTAATCCTAAATTAGCTTTTTAATCATCATTATTAATTCCTCCAACTTTTAACTCCTCAAGAGTTAAATCAACCCGTGGTCAACTAACCAGGTTTCACATGAAAATAATTTTAATTAATTATTTAATTCATCTATTTTCCCTCACCAAGGCATATTACAAGGAATATTTCTCTCAACAACCTCTCATTCAATTTCCCTCCAAAGTTTTTCAAAACCCTATCGCATCCTCTTGCATTTGCAATAAATTCTCTTACAACCTTTCAAATCTTCTTACATCCTCTCAACTCTCATTCAATTCCTCTTACACCATTTTCAAATTCTCAACCAACAACATTTACTTCTCTTCCATCCTCCTCCACTCACACATTTCCCAAAATCTGCTCCAACTTCCTCCAATAGAATTGTGACACTTGGCACATTCTCATTGGCCCTCAATTTATCCCACATTCACCAATTTACTCCATTAATCAACCCTTTGCTTCTATAAATAGAGGCATACTATTAATAATATGAATCCACAACTTAGAGTATTATCACTATAGGAATTTCACTTCATAGCTTTCACTATTTTCACCATTTTCAATCACTTTTAGCTAGATTATAGTAATTTTCACACTTGATCATCAAAAAATCATCAAGCTTATCTAAGGGATTGGGAAAGGGCTTCTTTCCCCATCAAGTGCGCACCACTCCCCCTATGGGATGGAGGTTTAGCTAGTTTTATTTAGATTACATGCTATATTCTATTGGTTTCTTGTTATTTTCATGTTTTCTATTGAATTTGGCTAAAGAATTTCATAGGGAACACTAGATTTTCTTTATAACATGTTTGACACATTTTTGTTGGTCTCTTGTTAGTTTGTGTAGGTTTGGTTTTCACACCTTCGATTAAAAATTTAACTACATAGACTACAAGATCTACACACAACTTGATAGAGGAGCTACACAACTCACCTACTAATATTACATGGTTATAATTTCTAACATAGTTCACACACACATACTGCACAAGGTGATGAGCAACAACAATCATTTTCTACCACAATTAGTGAAGCTGTAGGGACCTATAGTAACACACTTGAAGGTGATAATATTTAGAGAGGGACCTATTATTGTAGGCACCCGTAGTAATTGTCTAACATTCATGTCAAAAATCACTACCAAATTGATTGCATATCCTTACTTTCCACCTACATAATTTTGTAAATGTAGTTACACATGTTTTAATTTCACACATGTAGCCTATACACATCCTCCCATGTGGCATTTCCATCACCTTTTTCCCTTACCACATATCATATAGTTCATTTCACATCCCATCTACCATACATCCCACAACCTTTCCAAACCATTATTTACCATGCACCATCCATTCATGTCCTTCAATTCAAATTGCAATTAAGAATAGTCACATCATATCTTGTTGCAGGCAATAATCAACATCTTCACATGAGTTAAGTTTCATTTCACAAGAATTCTATAGGTACATGCATTAACTTCCCATAATTAGCATAGATTATAATTGATTTTCTACATGTTTTAACATTAATTGGTGCATGCTTCATATTTCATTTGATTTTCTACTTCATACTTAGTCCTTCTACTAAGACCCGTACAATTAAATGAGGACACTTAATATCTTTAGTTGGGGGAGGGGTACTTTTCATTTTCTTGATTTTCAAGAACCAAAAGCTCTTTGAAAACTTTTTGTCATTCTAGTTTCCTCCATTTTTACACAAATACCAACTTAGTGGAGGAGAGAAGGGTTAGAAGTAGCTGAATTGAGAATATACAATATAGTGGAAATGATGTAGTTGGTGTGACAAGTAGAAATTGAATCCTGAAATTGAACTAGAAAAGAGCATAATTAAGGGAATTAGAGAACATTAGTAGTATCATGGATGGTGACATTATTTGAAGGGAACCAACAACACATACCTAGCTATTGGAAGACAAGTTGGTATTACCCATTTTTATACAAGCTGGTTGGGTAGAGTACTTCTTGAAACTCATAGACTTCAATGAAGTCATGATACAAATTTTTTTTGCCACACTACAAAATGATGAAGCAACTCTAAGAGGTTTGAGGGTGGATGCTTTAGAAGTCGCCATTATTGAGGTATCAGGATTTCCATGATAAGGAGAAGAGTTTCCAGTGAGGGAAGATGCCATTTCTACCAAGAATGAATTCAGAGAACATGGAGAAAACCTAGACTCAAGGTACAATAAAATTATCCTTTATGGGCTTCAATAGCTTCTTACATAATCAAATAATTAACCTGTGTTGGTAGGAAATTCTTGTTGAATACAATCCATTTTAAACTTTTAAACTATCTTTTCTATGATAGGCATGTGAATGTTCCAAATTTTCTTTATAATTTATTGAAAAGAATGAGTTATGAGTATAAAAAGAAGAGGAATAACACAACATTATCACATTTCTACTTAGTCACATTGTTGATAAAAAGAAGTTCGAGAATTCAATTTCCACGTGTTTCATGGGAAATTTTCCTAAATTGCAACCATATCAACACCATCCTTGAAGAACTTGTTGTCCCAAAAAGAGTAGAAGAACCTATTGTATTAGATAGGGAAATGCCCTCTGATTCCCCTACTTTTCCACTTACCTGCAACATAGGAGATATAGAGGACCAGAGCCTGCATAACTATCATCTTGCAACCTCTGAGCAACCTGCAATAGGAGATACCAAAGAAACCCCTACCTCTAGAAAAACACCAATAACTGAGAAAAGGAAAGGTGAATTTTCTTCGACACCTACAAGTGGGCAGAAGAAATTCACATAGCCTAGAAGGAAATCACACCGCCTTAAGAGGAAAGGTGTTATGAGAGGGTCAATTAAAAATCAAAAGAAGGGGAGATGTTATGGTTGGGAAACTCAGAATTGGAGAGGAATTCTCTTGGTAATGAAATGCACATATTACACAGTCATGGAATTTTACAAGAACCTAACGTTCTCTGAACAAGACTTCTCAACTTAACCATCTCATAACTATGCACTCCATCTTGAAGTCTTAGTCCATAAGAATAAAGTCAAATGAGTCTTGGTGGATGGAGGTGTAGGCTTAAATATTTGTACTCTCAAGCTAATAAAGAATTTGGGATTCTCTGAGGATGTCATTGAGAAAGGTAAAGGTATTACTATCAGGGAATATGATGATCAAGAATGGGTGTCTCAAGGAACCATTCAACTCCCTATTCAAGTAGGGCCAACAATCATGGAAACTACATGCCAAGTCCTTGATCTTGAACTACCTTACAATATCCTCCTAAGGCACCCATGGATCCATGTAATGCAAGCTATCACATCCACCTTCCATCAATGTCTGAAATTCTTCTATCAAAATCAAGAGATCACAGTCCATGGTGATCCTGAACCATTTTATTATTGTAAAAATTTGGAGGCCAAGTACTACAAGATCCCTCAAGTCCCAAAGAATGATGAGGGACCCACATCTTTGTATATAGACCCATCCACCCTAGCCTCCACTTCTAAGACAAAGACATCGCCTGTTCCGAACACCTCTGATATTAAAGTCATTATCCAAGATAATGGGTGTGGGGACTACAAAATGAAAAAGATTTCCTTTGTAATAGGAGAGTTACCTCAATCTCCTCAATCTCATGGGAAATCCCAACCGATTGACACACCATCTCAAACCTTCAAAGTAGACCCCTCTAGATTCAAAAGGTGGGGGGACCTAAGTTAGGTAGTGGTAGATGAAAAAGATATATCAAGCTTATTGTATCAAGATGAAAGGCCCATACCTGACCTTCCCATGGACAAGGACAACAAAGGATTGTAGTTGATGCAAGGATGGGGCTATAACAAAAATGAAAAGCTTGGGAAAAATAATAATGGTCTTTTACAACCCATTATTCCTAAGAAGCGCATGAAGAATCTTGGCCTTGGATGTACCCCTCTGAAGAGAACCATATGTGGCAAAGGTTCCTTGGTTAAAAAAGTCAAAGCTCCTCCTTAGTTACTGGTATCCACAGGTTTACCTATAGATAACTATGCCTTTGATTTAACCAATGTGTGTGACAAGGGCCCCATCACTAACCTAGCCATGTTATTCAAATATTCCTCCCTTTTCATGATCAATACCCTATCTTTCAAGCCAAGTAACCAGACCAATGAACTAAAAATTTTCTACCCCCAACCCATTGATTATGACCAACAAGGACCACCAATCTTAAACACATTCGAAAATGATGAGGCTCTCTCAGAATTCATGGGACTACGAGACACGCTACCATGTGGAGATCATAAAGCAAGGTTTGATATTGATCCAGACACACATGCATACTATGGAGAAATGTTTGAATCTCTCGGTCCTAAAATAGAAAATTTAAGAGTAATATCTAGGTCTTTAAGTGAAAACCACACTGTGGCACTTTCTAACCCGAAAATAGTATAAAGAAAGGACGTATCCGATGGTGAAAACCTCTTATAGGTTCCAAAGGATGAGGGATTCAATATTCCCCTTAATGCTATTCATCATCAAGAAAAATCAGCAGTGCTAGCCAAAAAGTGCAATCCAATCAATCTGGGAACCGAAGAAACACCACATATCACCTTCTATGCGGAATCACTTTTGACCGAAGAACAAGAACTTCTAGCTGAATTTCTAAGGGAAAGAAAGGTAAAATTTGCATGGACCTACGCTGACATGCTGGTCTTGATCTAGAGATTGTGGTTCATCATCTAGCCATCTATCCAGAGGAAAAACTAGTAAGACAAAAGCTAAGAAAGATGCATCCACAAATTGCATTACTAGTCAAACTTGAAATATAGAAGCTCCTTGATGTTGGCTTCATATGACCAATTGATTATCCTGAATGGGTTTAAAATCTTGTACCTATCTCTAATCCCATTGGGGGCATCCACATCTACACTAACTTCAGGGACCTGAACAAAGCATGCCCTAAGGATGATTTTCCTCTTCCAAATATAGACATGATTGTGGATATGACGACAGGACATGAAATTCTATCAATGATGGATAGGTTTTCAGGATACAATCAGATTATGATAGCCAAAGATGATCAACACAAGACAACTTTCACCTGTCCATGGGGGAATTATTGCTAGAACATGATGTCATTTGGGTTAAAGAATGCTGCAACTACTTAACAAAGGGCCATGCCACTGATTTTCCATGACATGATTCACAAATCTGTAGAGGATTATGTGGATGAAATATTAGCCAAATCAAGGAAGTGTCAAGATCACATAGCGACACTAAGCTCCATCTTTGACAGGCTAGAAGAATACAAGGTTAGACTAAATCCAAAGAAATGTGTCTTCGGTGTGCAATCAGAAAATCTCTTAGGGTATATTGTATCAATGAGAGGAATCGAGATAGACCCTACAAAAGCTAAAGCAATTATTGAAATGGAGGCACCACGGACACTGGAGCAGTTAATGGGTTTATAGGGAAGGCTCCAATCTATTTGTCGGTTCATAACAAAGTTAGCAAATAAGGCTATCCCATATTCTCATCTACTCCACAAGGGGGTAGCATACAAGTGGGATGAGAAATGTGAGTAGGCATTCAATAAAATCAAGGAGTATTTGCTGACACCACCAGTCCTTATGCCACCAATTCAAAACAAGCCATTAATCCTATATATATCAGCAACAACAACAACCCTTGGGGCTCTCTTAGCTCAACATGATGAAAACAAGAAAGAGAGAGCTATTTACTATATCAATAGAACCATGGTGGGACGTCAGCTGAATTACACATTCATCAAGAAGGCTTTCCTTGTAGTAGTGTTCATTGCACAAAAATTCAGGCACTACATGTTGGCTAATCAATTTAAGCTTATTACCAAAATAGATCCTCTCAAGTATCTAATTTCTAAAACAACGCTCATAGGGCGGACAAATAAATGGGTAATGATCTTAGCAGAATATGACATTGAGTATGTAGAACGGAAATCCATGAAAGGATAGGTAATTGTAGATCAACTAGCAGAGGCACCTATCTATTCAGAGAACCCATTAGTATCAGAATTCCCTAATGATTCAATCTTCAATATAAATGTGGAAAATCACTAGAAAGTATATTTTGATGGATACTACACACAACACGAGTTAGGATCAGGTGTTTTCTTCATCACACAACAAGGGGATTGCATACCAAAGTCATATAAGTTGTCTTTTCCTTGCACAAACAACATTGTGGGGTATGAGGCTCTGGTCATAAGAATCAAAATTGCAATACAATGGCAGATTGTGGTACTTAAGGTCTATGGGGACTCACAACTAATCATCAACCAGTTCAATGATGAATACCAAACAAAAGATGACAAGCTTACCCCATACAAGAAATTGGTGGAAATTATCAAGGAATTCTCCATTGACATCACATTTGAGCAAATACCAAGGGTGAATAATAGAGCAGCAGACACCATGGCTACAATCAAATCATTGTTGGATATCCCACGCAATGTTCCTAAGCAAGAATTCCTTGTATAGCAGCTTCTCATACGAGCTTTTGAGGTACCGTAGTATGAATTTGTGTGTGAAATTGTTGGTCCCAATGATCCTTGGTATCATGACATATACACTTACCTAAAAATAGGAGTCCTCCCTACTGATATCACTCTGAACCTTAAAAGAACATTGATGAGTGCCTCAAAAATACTTTTAAATAGTCATTTTATGGTTTAAAAGACTTGGTTATATTATTAATTAACATGACTGGCGGTAGACTATATGTTGATATATTTACTTGTTTTATTTTATGTTTGGATAAATTAGTAAATATATTAGAGGTAATGATTTCCATTGAATGTGTTGCTTTTGTGGTGATAATAGTGAGTTAATTATGCAGTTTTAATCTTTTAGTGTCATAATTGGTATCCTATTCTTAAGGATCTCATTTAGGGTATTTAAGACTAATGATTGATGAATTAGTTCAAAGATAAAGTTAAACTCCTTGTTTAACCACATGAAGACAATCATGCTCCTGATCGCTCTACTTAGATGATGAATCACTAAAGTTTTGAATCAGCTCCTCTTAGTCGGTTTAGGAACTTCTAGTCCCAGCATTGATTTGGTGTTTTTCCTCTATCTATTTTTTAGTTCTTTTTAATCTTTTGTTTAAACACCTTGTAATCTTGGTGGTTAAAACCATGTTTTGAATTCAATAAGGATATAATTATAAATATCCATCCTTAGGTTTTAGAATGGGAGTTAGATAATTTTCCATTAAGTTTTGTAATTGTTGCACTACTCTGTTATGCATCCCTGTTTGGGTGAATTTGAATGAGAATAAGAAGTTAACTTGAATCACTGTGTTAGAGGTCTCACCAGAGGAAGAGTAGGGCCTGCTCAACCAAAGGAATTGACCTTGTGTGGTATTTCTCTGAGTTTATTTTATTTATGTTCAATGAATATTGAATCTAGAATGTTAGGATATTGAATCTAGAATGTTAATTCTGTTTAAATCATTTTCAAAAAATGTGTTTAATCTCTTTTATGTTAAGTTCATCATGGTTAGAATGGTTTATTATATTTTTTATAAATTTTATTGAGTTAATCAAGATTTAGATTTTTTTTGTAGAAATTAAGTATGACAATTATCTGTTAAGTTTAATAGAAGCAATGATGGAAACTTATGGAAAGATGAAACCAAAACTTGTTTGGAATTTACTCATGGAAATTAGTGTTAATGTTTTCTAGATTAATAATTATTTCCTTGCAATTTATTTTTGTTCTTTAAATTAGCATTTATTTTCTAGCAACTCATAGGTTTGTTTTGAAGTAAATTAGAATTGACTTTAAATTTTGAACTCTAGATTAAGAACTGGATTAATTTTAGTCTTTTCCATGAATCAGTCTCAATCAAGTCAAGCGAAGTAAGAAATAAGTCAACAAAACTTTAAATTAGGAAATAAGATATAATTAATCCTTAGGAATTAGTCACTAAAGTTCAGTGCCTGATAGCTCCTGAAAGCTCTTGAAGGAGTTAAACCAAAACCAAAAGTCATTGTTTATAGTGCAAAACACCCCAAAAATTCGTGACAAACATCCTTATTGCATATATCTCTAAGACACACCCAATTTGACAATTAAATGACTAAATGATGCAAGTTGTGACATCAATGACCTTTCCCATCAAACGTTTGTCAAGAAGTCATCCCGTTTTGTTATCTTAGGCGACACATTGTACCGTAGGAGTATAGAAGGAACCCTTTTGTGATGCCTTAACCCTGAGGAAGCTTTGACTACTTTAATTGAGGCACATGATGGAATTTGTGGTTCACATTCGAGTGGTATGACCTTGGATAAGAAACTGCTGAGGACCAGGTACTACTAGCCTACAATGGAGAGGGAAGCTCACAACTATGTTTGAAAATTCTTACAATTTCAATAGCATGGAGAACTCATCCATGCACTAGCTTAGGAGCTCCAATCGATTATAACACCTTGGACCTTTTCACAATAGGGGCTTGATCTCATTGGAAAAATCACACCCACCTCATCTAATGGACTCAAGTTCATTATCACCACCACATAGTACTTCACAAAGTGGGTAGAAGCTATTCCAATGATGTACATCACAGGGAAGCAGATGTCCAAATTCATCCTAAACTACCTCATTTTCCACTACGATGTTCCACAAGCTCTTATCTTAGATAACAAGACACCTTTCAAAAACCAAGATGTTTGAGAGCTATGCCAAAAACTCAATATCCAACATCGCTTCTCCACTCCATACTACCCCCAGGGCAATGACCAAGATGAGGCTTCTAATAAGACCATCCTAAAGATCCTCAAGAAAATAGTCAATGAAGTTGGTCGTGACTGGCACTTACAACTAAATCCTGCCCTATGGGCCTACCGAATGAGTATCCACATGCCTACAGGTGCAACCCCTTTCTCCTTGGTCTACGGATCAGAAGCCATCCTCCCCATTGAAATAAAGCTCCCATCCTTAAGAATATCATTATAGAATCTCGTTACTAATGAAGAATATTGGGTGTCACGGTTGAACGAGCTAGAACTACTAGATGAGCGGCACATGGATGCTTTGAACCACCTATAGGTCTATCAGAATCATCTCAAAAGGAGCTATAATAAGAAGATCAAGAGTCAATCATTTCAAGTTGGAGAGCTCATGTTGAAAGAAAATCAAAAGAATGTACCAAATCCAAACAACAAGGGAAAATTTGAACCCAATTGGTTGGGACCCTTCATCATCACAACAAGTTATTAATCAGGAGCATATCAGCTATCTACACCTGAAGGTGAGCCTTTGTAGGAGCCTATCAACAACTCCCATCTCAAAAAAAATTATACCTAAACTTGCAAGGTATAAATGCAAAAAATAAGAAAAAAGGATTAAAAATAGTAAAGAAAAAAATCGTCCTCTAGTGAAAACCACTTCAGTGGTGCTTTGGGAAAGTACCTTGGTGAAAACTTGGCAATCAGATTCCTTGTGTAAATAAAGTACTTTCCATCCACCATGAATTCTTTAGGTCTTTTTGCATCATTCATCCATCGCATTCCATCCATCACCCATCTGTGTCTGCATTATAGATTGATCATGTGTTTGTATCATGTTCCCTCCTAGTACTACTTGTCACATTCCTAAGGTTAGTTTGTCCAGCCTATATCAGAGTAGTCTATCACATCGCACTGGGGAAATGATCTTATACGTACATTAGATTGGATTTTTGTGTATTCTTGAAATCTTCCTTAAAATAAAAAAATCCAAAAACATTCATAAAATCAAAAAAACCCAAAAACATTCAAAACATGTCAAAAATCCAAAAACAGGTCAAAAAGTTGGAAAAAGTAAAAAATAGATTCATCTTGTCAAACTACGAGTCTCTGAACTCTGAATGTAGGCAAGGCCATCATTGATCTACCCCTGAGACACATTAGGTCAGTCCTTTAGGAGTCTGTCACAATAAATTGACAATCCATTTGTTCATTTCTCATCAATAAACGAGTTTGTTTTAGTCGAACTACATGGTATTTGCGTGTATAATGTAGGCAAGGCTAATCTTTGATCAACCCTTGAGGCCCCTAGGATAGGTCTTTAAGTTAGGTTCTTGGTCAAAATCTCAGAAAACACAAAAATATTGGAAATTTTGAAAATCAAAACATTTGTAAAACATCTTGAAAATACCAAAAACATTTAAAAAACCCAAAATCATCCACCCCGTTTCACCATCACTCGAAATAAACATTCGCTCATAATAAATGATTGTCACTCTCAACCTTTGGTGAAACAATCAGAAACATGTTTAGCAAATTAAAAGTGAAAACTCAAACATCAAGGTCTCAAGTCTAGCTTAGTAGGTAAACAAATTGGTTAACTCTTGGTATGAATATCCCATCATCACCTATCAGTCTTACAATCATTTGATAACATCATGTCATAGGATGCATCCTTCCTACAATGGACATCAACATCAAACATCACTGTAGTTTAGTCTTGGCTAGAGGTATGAAGAACATTGGCTTGTTTGTCTACTTGATCTTTGTCTTGTTGATTTATATTATTATGCCCATTTTGATGACCTCTTGGTGATGTCTAATCAAAATGATTTAGAGAGAAAGGAATGGGGCATTGATCACTATCTTTTTTCTGCTATGCTTGTTGGATATTCTTGTAATATAACCTTGGTCATACTCATTGTTTGGACTGTAGGGAGGGTGTTTTAAGTACCTTGTTGACTATTACATGGGAAGGTTTTGCCTTTATATTTTTTGGTCTGAGATGTTTGAAATATCTAAACTGCATCATAATAAGGTTTTTTGTATTCTAGGTGTGAATAAGGATACTCCTATCTAATTGTCAATTCAAAGCCCATCGCACTAGGTACAACACCATCCTGGTTCTTTATACCTTAATACATCGTATCTATGTGTGTTATCAAAAATAAGGAAAGTAAGCTCTTTATGTCCCCAATCTCTGATAAGCAATCATCATCATTATCATCATCATGTTTCTGCATCATCTCAAACTCAAGGGTTGATTTATCTTTCTTCTATCTTTTCCATATACTAATACTAACATCGTATCATGACATTCAAAAATAAAAACATCTATATATGCATCCATCTTGCATCTATAAACCATCAACATACTACACATATCATCATAATAAGAAATATTATTCATTGTCATTCATTATCCACCATAATATATATTGGTTATTCTAAGCATCTCAAAAAACTACACATTTGCATAAAACATCCATTGCATAACCATGTAAACATTATCATAATCATTGCATTATTGCATACATAAATCACATATATAAAAGATACTAAAAAAAAAGTTAAACATATCATTGCATTACATCTATCACATATCATCGCATAAATATAGATTTGCATAAAAGTGCATCCATGTACATCCATGTGCATTGATAACATACATCCATCACATCACAAAGAATCATAACATAAAGCATCATACTATAAACATTACATGCATCTATCCATTCATATATATCCATCACATAAAGCAAAATAACCATCACATCGTATAAATGCATTGCAATTCATCTCATATATATCAAAAAAGGTGAATGTCATGATACACTGGGATCAGATATATAGTATCATCATTGAATATACAAGAGGCTAATCAAAACTCAACCAATGAATGTATATACATCATAAATTAGGTAGTACAATAAAAAAGTGTGTCCAGTACACTATCAGTTCCCCGAGATACCCTCGCTTTGTCAGTCCCCATGATGGTCTCCCTGATGTCCTTGTGCGATGGGTCTTGCTAGGAGAAACCTGGATGATGTGGGAGAAATCAGGCTGCCATCAATCCTGTGCCACGACCCTGTAATATGAGGACTCTTGCATGGCTTGGTCATACATCTCGCCTGGGACTATGGCCTATCCCTACACCTACTATGTTGCTGCCTCTAGCTGATGTCTCCATCCTTGCTCTAAGGCTAGTCTGAGGTCCACGTCTTCTCTCATTTGGCACTCCTGCACCACCTCCTATCATGCCTGATCCATCTCCTGGATCAAGGTCTGAATCTATGCCTGGGCCTTCTACAACTATCCTGTCAGTGCCTATACCTGTGCCTACAGTGCCACTATCTATCTGTCTTGAGGATCGAGACTTGGTGGTGGTGGTCATGGTGCATGCTGGTGTGGCTGTGTTGGTGGCCTTTGTCCAATAGGCAACACTAGCAGTGGGATCTTTCCATCGTACCCATCATTCCCATCATGCCCTGCACCTCCATCATGTCCATCATGTGGCTGGTGGCCTGGCTACTGGGGGACTTGTCCAACCTAGGGTCCTCTGACTCGTCCTCTACCCACTGTTGGCACCATTGGTAATGTTAATCGAATCAGGGTATGGGCTTGGAAATATGCATCATAAGCTTGTGTAGTTCCTGCATCTGTAGAACCATCAAAGTAAACCCATGGTACCATCACAAGTTGCCTAAAATCATCAATGGCCTGTTGGGGAGGGATCCTCTGCCCCCATGTTGTCTCTCTGGACCTTTGTGCAAATATGGCTCTCTGTTTATCATCAAGGGCATCATGTGCCTCCCTGAACTGGTGAGAAACCCTAACTGGGAGGTACCTCTCTACAATATAGTGCTCTTGCCCTTGCATGTACATAGATTCTTGACAATAGAAGAGTTGGGCATCATTATCATGTTATCTAGGAAAGTGGAGCCATGGTCTCCACTAAAATATTGTCATCTCGTCAATGACCTGCCTCCAGTGTGAGATGCCTGTAATACCTATGTAGTGGAGGGTGGTCATCCCCTCGTACTTGTAAACCACATGATCATCGCAGTTTTGTCTAAACGTCTGCAATTGTGGGTCTCAGAACAGCTATGTGAACATATGCCCACACATGAAGCAATGTAACACCCACTCCAATGTTGTGGGCCTCATTGTATATGACTTGGTGCATATCATGATACAACAATGCCAAAATGACTGGCCCCTAGGAAAAGATAGTCATCTCCTCCATCATGCGTGACGAAATGACCCCCATGTAATGTTGCATCCTCTCGCTCTCCAGTCGGGAACAAAGACTCCTGAGATTAGTGCTCTGATGAATAATGTCAAATCAGGGGCAATCAACTCATATCTATGGAGCTCAATCTTCCCAATGTCGATCACATACTGGTCGCCGCCAAATAACTAAGAAACGTGTCCCCACCGGCCTCAACATCATAAATGATCCGCTCACTGTGTATGGGGATCTATAGGATCTACCATACGTCCTCCAGGGTAACGGTGGCCTCGCCGGTTGGTAAGTGGAAAAAGGAGGTCTCGCTCCACTATCTCTCTGCCAATGCAGTCATCGTCGCAAGGTGCATCCGCACCTCAAACATCTGGGCTATGTGACCAAATCTGATCGCACCAAGAAAGAATAAGGCCTCATTTGATGAATGTCTTACTCTATATAGCAATCGACTCATGTACTCCTTCAAATGGAGCACTGATAGGACCTCCTACATCGAAAACGCCTGTGACGTAAAAAATTAATCAAATGGATGTCTTTTCAAAAATTTAAAATCCTCAAGAAGCAAAGGTAGTGCGACTTTTGCAAAGGTGACGCTTTGTCATTTGCAAAAGTGATGCCAAAATCAAAGGTGGTGCTCCATCATAAAGGCGAGGCATAATTTTGGGGCAATGTTGGTTTCTTTTTGGGCCGTGTGACGCAATCTCGCAAAGGCGAGTCAACATCTTCTTACCAACCCTAGGACCCTCCAGTGTCGCACAACACTCTAATGCAAATGTGAGTTGGCATGCTCAAAAGCGACGCCAACCGAAGCAAATTTGGTGCCCTAAGGGATCTCTTTTGATTGACCTAAATGACCCCTAATAAATGCATCAAAATCATGCAAAATGAGAAAAGTTTCAAAAGACGTACTGGGGGTCATGCAACCTGAGGCGGTTGGAACTTGTGAACCCGATCCGTCCAATGTCTGGGGAGCACACGAGCTGCCATTCTATCAGCACCTCAGAGCAAAATCATCAAGTTTTCTAAAGGTCAAGTGTGCAAATGATTTGAAAATGACCCCCTTAACCCTATTTATGCAATTTTTAAAGGTTTTTTTGGTATTTTTTAGGGTTTTTGAACCCATTAAATCTATTTTTGCCCGAATGAAGCCCATTTTGACCCATTTTTGTCGCCATAAGCCTAAATTTGTGTCTTGTGGGTTGTTTTCTGCCCCTGAATCATTGTTGAATCTTTTTCGTGAGCTCGACCCAATTTTGCAATTTTTGCCTGATCTCTCAAGGGGGCAATGTAGCCGCATAATTTCTTCCACTAGGACAGTAGTGAGCCATCCAAAAAAATTAGAAAGTTTTTGAATTTTGATCATGGTAGTGATATTCTTTGAATCGACACAACATGTACCTCGCTTCAAAGAGGGGAAAATATAGACACCGAAAACGTCCTGATTGATACTATGCATCTAATTTTGATCAATTAACACTATTTCTTCCTAAATCACTTCAAATTCATCAATTAATTGAATAATCAACATTATTTAATTAAATTTAGCAAATTAAATTTGATAATCAAGCCATTTAAATTTATTGGATTAATTTATAGCTTCTTCCTAACTAATTTCATCACGTTAATTAAATCCGATCATTTAATTAAATCCTCTATTAAAGAGTCCCTCTCATTTGATTAAATCAATCAAATCAAATGTCACAATCTCCTAATTCATCCCAATTAATTAATTCTGGATTAATTAATCCTAAATTGACTTTCTAATCATCATTATTAATTCCTCTAGCTTTTAACTCCTTGAGAGTTAAATCAACCCATGGTCAACTAACCAGGTTGCACATGAAAATAATTTCAATTAATTATTTAAATCCTCCATTTTCCCTCACTAAGGCATATTACAAGGAATATTCCTCTCAATAACCTCTCATTCAATTTCCCTCCAAAGGTTTCAAAACTATACATCTTATTGTTTGCAATAAATTCTCTTTGGCTTAGCACAAAATCTTTGCATCCTCTCCAAATCTCATTCAATTCCTCTTGCACCATTTTCAAATTCTCAACCAACAACATTTGCTTCTATCCTCTCAATTAATATCAATGTCATTATCCATTCACTAATTCTCAATTCTCATCAGTCAATATCCATCCATTAGATCAATGCCAAATCCATCAGTCAGATCGTTCTTGTTGTTTTCATGTTTTCTATTGAATTTGGCTTAAAAATTCATAGGAGCACTAGATTGTCTTTGACATGTTTGACACTTGTTTGTTGGTATCTTGTTAGTGTGTGCAAGTTGGTATTCACACCTTCAATTAAAAAATTTGACTACATAGACTACAATATCTACACCGACACAATAGAGGAGCTACCCAACTCACCTACTATTGTTACACATGTATGATTTCACACAACTCATAAAGCACACACTGCACAAAGTGACGAGCAATAATAATCATTTTCTGCAACAATCAACGAAGTTGTAGGGACCTATAGCAACACACTTGAAGGTGATAATATTTAGAAAGGGACTGTTACTATAGGCACTCATAGTAGTGTCTAACATTCATGTCAAAATCATTTCCAAATTAATTTCATACCCATACTTTCCCTTACCTACATAATTTAGTACATGTAGTTGCACATGTTTAATTTCACACATGTAGCCCTATACACATCCTCCCACATGGCATTTCCATCCTGCCTTTTTTAAACACCACATATCATATAGTTCATTTCACATCCCATCTACCGTACATCCCACAACCTTTCCAAACCATCATTTACCATGCACCATCCATTCATGTCCTTCAATTCAAATTGCAATTAAGAATAGTCACATCATATCTCATTATATGCAGTAATCAACATCTTCACATGAGTAAAGTTTCATTTCACAAGAATTCTATAGGTACATGCATTAACTTCCCATAATTAGCATAGATTATAATTGATTTTCTACATGTTTTAACATTAATTGGTGCATGCTTCATATTTCATTTGATTTTCCACTTCATACAATCTAGCCCTTCTGCCAAGACCCATACAATTAAATGAGGACACTTAATATCTTTAGTTGGGGGAGGGGTACTTTTCATTTTCTTGATTTTCAAGAACCATAAACTCTTTGCAAACTTTTTGTCATTCTATTTTCCTCCATTTTTACACAAATACCAACTTAGTGGAGAAGAGAAGAGTTAGAAGCAACTGAATTGAGAATATACAATATAGTGGAAGCGGTGTAGTTGGTGTGACAAGTAGAAATTGAATCCTGAAATTGAACCAAAAAAGAGCATAATTAAGGGAATTAGGGAACATTAGTAGTATCATGGGTGGTGACATTATTCGAAGAGAACCAACAACACATACCCAACTATTGGAAGACAAGTTGGTATTACCCATTTTTAGACAAGTTGGTTGGGTAGAGTACTTCTTGAAACTCACAGACTTCAATGAAGTCATGACACAAAAATTTGTTGCCACACTACAAAACGATGAAGCAACTGTAAGAGGTTTGAGGGTGGATGCTTTAGAAGTCACCATTACGTAGGTATCAGGATTTCTACAAGAAGGAGAAGAGTTTCTAGTGAGGGAAGATGCCAAATGTTCTTCCAAGAACAAATTTAGAGAACAAGGAGAAAACCTAGACAGTTCAAGGTACAACAAAAATTATCCTTTATAGGCTTCAATAGCTTCTTACATAATCAAATAGTTAACCTGTGATGGTAGGAAATCCTTGTTGAATATAGTCCATTTTAAGCTTTTAAACTATCTTTTCTATGATAGGCATGTGAATGTTCCAAATTTTCTTTATAATTTATTGAAAAGAATGAGTTATGAGTATAAAAAGAAGAGGAATAACACAACATTATCACATTTATGCTTAGTCACATTGTTGATAAAAAAAAGTTTGAGAATTCAATTTCCACATGTTTTGTGGGAAAGTTTCCTTAATTGCAACCATATCAACACCATCCTTGAAGAACTTGTTGTCCCAAAAAGAGTAGAAGAACCTACTGTATTAGATAGGGAAATTCCCTCTGACTTCCTTACTACGTCACTTACCTGCAACATAGGAGATATAGGGGAGAAGAGCTTGCATAACTATCAACTTGCAGTCTCTGAGAAACTTGCAATAGGAGATGCCCAAGAAACCCCTACCTCTGGAAAAACACAAAGAACCAAGAAAAGGAAAGGTGAATTTTCTTCTACACCTACAAGTGGGAAAAATAAATTCAAATTGCCTAGAAGGAAATCACACTGCTTGAAGAGGAAAGGTGTTATGAGAGGGCCAATTAAAAAGAAGAAAAAGGGGAGATGTTATGGTTGGGAAACTCAGAATTGGAGGGGAATTCTCCTGGTAATGAAATGCACCTATTACATAGTCATGGAATTTTACAACATATAAATATGATTTAGAGGATGCTTTTGTTGAATTTTCTTAAGGGGTGCAAATTCACTCTTATACAAAGATAAGACTTGAAACAATTGTACAATGATAGATTTCACTCAATTTCTTAAATATAAATGGTTAGATGAGATCCCAAACCAAAATTGGAATTATTAAATCTTTCATACAACCATCCACAACACCAATGCAAGAACCTAAGGAAACCACAACACAAGATATTTCAAATTGCATATGATCAAACCACAATATTCCATGTGTAGGTTTGAGACACCATTTTTATGAAAAGCCCAATTAGCATACAAATATCACTAGATTATTCACTTTTAGAGAAATAGAATACAATATATCATTACCGTGATCATAACATTGATAAGAACAATGGGCATAATCCTTTTATTGATGTCAAAAATTGTAAAATTGCACAGTTCAATAGAAAATCCACTTTGAAATATATAGGTTCATTACAAAATTCAATGTCCAATACATAAAAATGTGCAAAAAAGAGTCATATATAGCCACCTTGGGCACCCTAAAACTTAAGATATGAAATAATTTGACTAGAACTCTAATTCTAGTTACTAGATCTAAAATTTATTAACTACAAATTGTAAATTGAGTGGAAAATTTTAATGCTACTTTATACCTTATCAACATTTTGAGTTAATTTATGACAATTATTTGAAAGAATAAATAATTAAAATAATTAACCAACAAGAAGATAACACAAGCTATCATGTTGAGCTTGTAGAATACTCAAGAAATAAGTGATTGCTTCATTCAAATCATTTGCATCTGTTCCCTTGTGATACTTCAAATTTGTTTCATGGGAAAAATTCAATCTTTTGATCTTATCTTGTAGCTCTCCAAACTTTGTCAAATAATCTTAGAATCTATGAACTGTAGCCTTGGCATTCATTATTATGTCAATAAATTCTTCAAATAGTTGTTGATGGAGAGAATTTGCAAATTCTTTGATTATCCCAGTTGTTGGGTGTACCAATGAATGGTTTTCCCATAAGTTTCATGAGAGATCATCGATGAATTTCTCTATCTTTTCCATTACTTGAGCAACTGGGTTTTTTCTCTTGTTTAGTTTTCCTTTACACTTTGTCAGTGGTTTTATTTTGATTTTGTTGGATACTACCCATTCTTCCAACAATTCTTGATCTTCTTTCTCAAAAATTCCCAATCTAGTCATCTCAATGGAGGGAGTGTCTCCCATTCTCTACAATATTTAGAGGTACTCATCCTATACTAAGAGGACTTCATCAATCTCATCCTCCATTCAAGTTGCTAGAATTTCCTCATCGCTAATATTGTGATGTATTTTTAGTGCATCCTTGATAACCCTATTCATAAGATCTTGCAATCCTTCTCTCCATTCCATAGTAGTCGGAAGAATACCTTCAAGGTATAGATGTTGAGCCTCCTTATTTATTGTTGCTAGTAATGTGGGGGCAAGCACAAATAATTGAGTAGGGTTGACTACATTATTGATATATGAATTTAGTTTTCCCACTTGAGCCTTAAGTTCTTTTATATTCTCATCCTTCTTCATTGTCTCAAGTACTATGGTAACAACTAGTTGCAATGATTTATTTTCTTCTTCTCTAGTCAAAGATCATAGGTTCACCTATTGTATGGCATAATCCCCAAGTGTCATTTAGTCCTCTACCTTATCTACCATAGGGTTGCAATATGTACCACTTTGTTTCCTTGCTCATCCACTGATATAGTGGAGATTCTTCTAGCCCTCTTTTTACTTTGTTTGGCCTTAAGCACTTCTCTCAATGAAGAGAAATCCTCCTCTTCTTGAATATGAATTCTCTTCCTCTTCTACATAGTATGGCTAAGACATAATAAAAGGCTTGGATTTTCTATTTGTGGTGGTAGAGGGGGAGAAAGAGGAGGTGTTATAAAAATTGTCTCAACATTACCTAGTGGGTGTTGAATCTAGCCCTTAGGTTGAGGAAGCTCTTCCTGTACTAGGGTATCAAGGCCACCAATCTCTATTTCCCTCAACAACTCATCCACTTGGTCACCATCACCTTCGAATTGAAATTCTTGTTCTATGTGAGGAGGTGAAGGTACCACTATACATGGAAAAGAATGGGGAGGTGGAGTGATTGGAGTTTGATGTAGGGGACTAGGAATCAATGGTGGAGATTGAGGGGGTGGAGGAATAGGAGATTGGTGGAGCACATTCTCAGTTGGAGGAGAAGCTTTCCTAAAAGGTGATTTAGGTGGTGAATTATGGGGTAGAGAACAAATATGGGAATTATGAGGTGGAGAGGTATGAGGAGGAGAGTTGTGCAATGGAGAGTGGATGGGAGACTCCCTTGCAGGAGATGAAGATAAAGATGGAGATGAATATGAAGATGGAGGAGATGGAGATTTGATAGAAGGAGTAGGTTGAGGACATATTATCTTTCTTCTATTGAGTGGGATTTTCTCCTCTTTGTCCTCCTCATCACTTGACTCCACAACCACTAGCTTCTCCACACACTTCCTCTTGGTGGTGAAAACTCTTGTTTCTCTTTAGTGTTCTACCTCTCCTATCATTACACTAGAAGATTCCCCATTTTTTAATCTTTTCTTGAGCCTTGGGATGTGGCTCCTGCATGGGATAGGGTGTTCCCAACCATCATATTTTTCCAACTATGACATTGATAGCCCTAATGTCAATCAAGGAATCTTTTAGGATTGACTAGTCTACCACATCCATTGGTTGATCAAATATCTTTTCACTATTGTACACAAGATGTTAAACTTTTCCATCCTCTTGTAACCTCTTGGGTATATTTCCCAAATTGCATGTGTTCATTATGTTTAGGTCTATCCTGTAATAATCCTAGATTTGACTTCATGTTCATTTGGGCAATCATCCTAATGGTCCTCTAAAGAAAGCTCATGTTTGAAGAATACCCCTATCACTAAGTTGATTTTACCAATAGGATCAAACTTTGTCCTTATGTCTCCCAATCAATCCAGAGCTAGAGGAGCCATCTCAACTTTTGAAAGTTTGGCACACTACCTATTGGCATAGGAATATACTCTTGTTTTGATGGGGAAGACAATACCCAAAATTATGTTTGTTGACTATTAACTTATGAATCTCTACCACTTGCCTACATAGTTCTAGTAGAATCAACTTGTCACTAGGGTACCCAGGAAACTTATATGGCACCTTGTGAAACATTGCACCCTAATGTGGGTAAAAGTCTTGAATTGGATGTACCAATTCCCCCAGTTTACTAATTTAGTTGCTTCTTCTAAAGATAATTTTTTTGTAAAATCATTCTCAAGCCCCCTTATGACAACAAAAACAAATGCATTGTTAACTATACAATAATTTCTTTGATTTTCTTTGAGCTCCAATTGAGGGTAATGATCATACAGTCTCATTTCTCCTAGTTGGAGACAATCAACTCTTCTTAACCTAGGAAAAGTGGTTTGGTAAGACAATATATATACTAAATAGGAGGTCATGTAGAACTCAACATTCTCCAACGCATCAACTAGCTAATCATGTAAATTCTCATTGATCATTATCCTCGAATCAATTATCTTCCTCTTTGCTATCTTCAAGATGTAATACAACATCCATGGGTGAAATTCCTTGGTGTTGGGGTATCCATGCACCCTGCTGAGGAGTGTGATGAGGTATTTTGGATCCTCTTTGAATTCACTCTTGCGCTATACTTTTTCCATATTCTGTACAACTTTCCTTGGAACAAGAAGAAGGTGGTTGTTGATAAAATTTGTAGCTTGCCTGTTCTATATTTCATATCAATTCGAGGCTTTATTCGTGTATACAACATCATATTATGCATATATGGGAAGGAAAAACATTCTTTCTATCATCTCCAAACTAATGTCCAATACAACTTCCCTCGATGGGCCAAAAATATTCTTTTTCTCTGGTTGTAGTGTTGGGCACAAGTCAACACCAACTTTGGAGATTGTACTCTCATTGGAAAGGTAGTTGCTTTCACTAATTGTGAAGCTACCAAGCATTGTGCTGAGTTGGTCTTGTCTCCTTCCCTATGCACCCTTTGTAAAAAAATTGCAACATCTACATGTTTAAGGTCGATATCACCAATCTCATCATAGGAAGAGAACATCTTGAAAGGGGGATGATACCCCTTGAATCCATACTTCATCTTTGCTTGCTCTCCTTGCATCACTCTGCAAAATTTACATAATCACCATAGCTAGACATCATTAGGGAGAACAAGAAAGTTTACATAAAACTCCTTTTAAGATCATTACTTAACCAAAATTCTAACATACTCATCCATCGACCTTCAAGTTCTCTAATATCCGATACTAAATAGTGTAAAAGACTGTGGATTCATATTTAGAAAAAAAATCATGTTGTTGGATTTTGGACTTTAGACATACACCTTAATACATACTCTGAAGCAAGAAATTCAAAAGATATGTTGATGCCTTAATTTCACATAAAGTATATGATGTTGATTACTTTTTTGAATATGCATAAAAATACATAGAGATTGCAGTATTAAACTGCAAAATACCTGCTGATACAAAACAGCAACACCTAAAACAGCAACAGAAATAACAATAACAGACAGCAGTAATATGGTGTTTAGAGATTGGGCATCGAGCATACTGAGTAACTTGTGACATAAAAGTAAACGAGCCTAATGATCTCTGGCAACCCGATCCCTTATATGTAGGATAAAATAGAATATTGGGTGTCAGGCATCGAGCTTACCGAATACCTCGTGATATTTAGGCAGACAAGCAAAGGTATCCTTGATGACCCGATCTTGCATGTGAATACATAATGTGGATCGTCGAGGGTCGATTGTTAGGGCTATCACACGAACCTTACCTCAAAGAAGCAGCATTTAAGGAACCCCTATCCCAAGGATAAATCAATTTTGAATCGCGACTTTATTAGGGATACAGGGTTAGGTATATCTCATACGTCATGCCAAAAGATTATATCGGATAAAGAGAACCTCGATCACTGATGGTCAATAAACATACGACGCAGAGTGTCATGGTTCGAGAATCGGGGCAGGAATGACTCCAACGTAATGCCAGATTTGTCAAGTGAAATGGAGGACACCCGACCACCAAAATCTGATGGACTACTTTTGTGAATGGAACAGTGGTGTTTGAGGATCAGGAAGGATCCTAACCTCATACTGAAATGGCATGAGATCATTAAATGGGCTGATGGTTCAAGGAGGTGCAATGACAACATCACAAACACCTTGATCAATGTGTCATGGAAAAAAATGGATTTGATAAAGATCAAAATAAAAAGAATAAAGAACAAACAAAAATTTAAAAGGTAAAGTTGAATCTAACAAGAAAACAAATGACAAAATGTACATGTTATCAAATACAAGAAAAATGAGAAAACAGTTCAAAAAGAAAACAACAAGCATATCCAAAAACACCATTAAAGCACAAGTACGGGCTAGAACACTCCCTGACAATGATGAGAAGGAAACAAATGCCAACCATGAGAATGGAACCATGGACACCACACCAACATGAGCTTGAGCACCATGAGCACACATAAGGCTTTGTAGCTATGATGCAAGTGATACATGAGAGCTCAAACCATAATAGCAAAATGGCTCAAAAAACAAGGAAATCATAAATAAAAACTCCCAAAAAAGCATGTGCCAAAATTGCCATTAATGTGACACCTAGTGGTAGGTGAGATTACAAGACACCTCAATGGGATAGTCTACTTGGAAGGTTTCTTGATCAACCTCATCAAAGATCAGGGATTGAGGTATCTCATAATGTCATACTTGGATGAGGATACTTGACATCTCAATGAATGAGGAGCACATGAGGGAAAGAAAAACAAACATTAGGAATCAAGGCCGACGTCATTGTCATGTTGAGATGGAGAGCCCCAAATATCCAACAATAAACAAAAGACAAGGAAAACCAAGCAAATAAAACAAGGGGGAACAAACACCAAGTAAATAAAAGAAAGCACAAAAAAGGGGGGCCATGTGGCAATCCAAAATGGGGTGTGGGTACAAGGCACAACAAGATCCAAAACATTTACTATGTAGATGTCTTTGACAACCCTTGCCCAACTATAAATATCAAATATGAAGTATCACTTCTATAGTTAATGAGTCACTCAAGTTTACATTGTAATTGAATGCAACCATGTGCAACCCTATCTAGGTCTCCCATATATGATTCTATATGTGATAGTCGTTCTCCTTCAAAAAAAATTACCTCTTCATTAATATTTGATTTAAGATCAAGGTAGAGTTAAAGAACACATTTAGGAGGTTGCTATACTAAGATTGAAGTGTGACACTTCCTTGCACCTTTGGTAGACCCTTTATTTTCCACAATTGTATCAAATGATTTAAATACATGATTTGCAACATGCTTAATGTATAATTCATAATGTGTTAGTGTAAAATGCTTTGATCTAACATTTTAAATGTTTGAATTCCTATTCAAATGATTCTATGAGACATGTTGAATGGATCAATGATAAGTGTTTTAGGACTTGCCTTTAAATATGATATTCTAGGTGTAATTTTGAAAGTTTTTTGTGTGCAAGATGGTTTACAGTGATCTATTTTTGAATAGTAGTTGACTTGGGGAATGTGAAAATGGAATTTCAATAAGGCAAGCATGATCGTGTTTGCAATTTTATTAAGAGATAGAGTTAGGCATTTGATTCCAATTAAGATGGAGAAATGAATAAAAACTGAATTGGATCTAAACTACAAAAACTCAATTAACAAAAGATGTAAAATTAACTTAATCCAGCCAACTTATACACTAATATCTATTAAATTAAACATGAATTAATAACAAAGCCAAAATAAATACCAACCTCATAGAAAGAAGTGCAAGCGTATGCACTTTTAAAACTATTATGTATAATGTTTTTTTTCATTTGTATGAACTATGTAGGGCTTTTAATCTGATTGACCATTAGTTTTGGTAATGACAATGCACTTTAATTTTCAGCAAAGACAACAATGGGGAGCGCTGCCATCTATATGAATAATATTGTAACTTGTGTGTCCATTTAATAAATGAAACACACTTTTCAATCAAAACCAAAAACAAAAACTTTTAATACTAATTTGACTATTTTTATTAATCCTCGGCATAAGAGTCCTCTTTTAAAAGTTTTGACTTGATTCAGAAAGTTAAACTTTTAATACTAATTTGACTATTTTTATTAATCCTCGGTATAAGAGTCCTCTTTTAAAAGTTTTTACTTAAGATTTTTATATAACAAATTTTGGGTAATGTAATTGTAACATGTTATCTCACCTTTTTTAATGCCGCCTCCTTAAATGCAATCCATTCATACGATTTTCTATACACGTTCATTCTGCAATTTTTCCCTGGAATTGAGATTTACTTTATCAGTTATATCATTTTTTTCTTCTTGTGATTGGTTTCTTTATCAGTAGGCATTTCGATCTAATTTATTAATGAGTGCCGATGGCTCATCTTGTTTGAAAGAGAACAATGCAACTGACAAAGAAAGAGAAACGTGAACAACGTAAAGAGGATGAATGTGCACATGATCCTGTCTTCTTTCTCCTCTTGTTACCTTACAATGTCCAAGGAAATTTAAAAAGATAAAATTTACCTCCCTTCTAATGTGGTAGTAAGTCGTGGAAGTGCGTGGGGGCAGGGGTGATTATATGTTTTAACTGAATACAGCCACCTTGAAAACTCCACTTAATCTAATCGCTGCATTTCTGTTTGAATGCATACACAGATCTGAAACACGTTTGTTACCTGCATCATCCACACCCAGATTTGGAATCGGTTAAGATTTTGTAAATTGAGGATCAACCAAAAATGTGGCGAGTGAGTGTATTAGGCTTATTAGTTGTACTGGTAGCGATCCAGATTTCATGTAGCAGTTCACTGAAGTGTGACAGAAGACTCTGCAAGAGTGGAGAATGTGACGAGGATGGGCAATGCATTTGCAAACTGCCTCATCCTTCCACTATACTTGATGGAGATCGTCCATTTCTTGGGTAGGAACCCATTGCTTTTCTCTTTATTTTATTTTATTGGTGAATGAATGGTTAAGGTCATCCCCTGGCTGCCAAATTTATTAGGAGTCACCAGCAGACCACGATTCGTCAGCCATCTTTGCCTACTGTTGAATCACCGTCCTTAGGCCATTGTTTTTCTCTTTAGCCAAATTGGGTAATTTTATTTCTTAGACCTATATAATGTGGTGGACATAGCAATGCAGTTAGGAGGACTTACATGATTGAAAACTGTGATGTTTGTGAGTTAGGGGCAAACATTGTGATGAGGAGCAGGCGATGTGTGATGGAACAAATTCATTCTGGTGTGAGCATGGGGGCATCTGTGAAGAAATCATCCAGGGAGAGAATTACACTTGCAAGTGTCCGCCAGGTTATATTGGAGAGCACTGCGAACACAGCGGGGCTCCTTGTGGAAGTATGTTTTGCTTTCACCAGGCAAAGTGTATCATAGAAGACAGTGAGTGTGCCTGTCCTCATAATTGGAGAGGAAGTGTTGATTGCGCCTTTCCCACTAAACTGGGTAAGTGATTTCTTTCCACGTCTATCAAGGACTATATTTAACAATGGCTAACTAACTATTAAAAATGGAACTGACGAGTGAGAAAAGCATGTAGGTGCTCGGAACGTTCAAACATTAATCAAGTCTTTTGCTATTCAGGATGTTGTAAAACGACTTTCCCAAAAAATTCACTCAATAAGTTTTCCCAGGAATTTCTGTACCATGCACCATTTCTATATGAATTCACAATCTCTACTTGTTTTTATATTTTTAGGTATCATAGACAGATATTTAATACAGTGGTGCCCTGCCACTGTGTGGTTTTGTTTATTTTATCCATTTTGATAGCTAACAGTTAGTAAGTTCACCATATATTCCTACTTACGTTGATCCTAGGCAGAGTCTACATAGATGCATACCTTTTTGTTCTAACAGTGATTTCTCACGTCTACCACTCCTTGCTTGTTAGCGAGCAATATAATGTTATAACTAGCAGTTGCTCCAACCTGAGATTAGTTATACTTATAATAACTTATAAATGCAACCTGAAGATTCAGTACTGTGTAGTGATATAAGTTAAAACTCTAGACAATTAGCCCCTGGATGCAGGGCAATTGATTTCTGGGTGCACCTTGTGTAGGTGAGACCCAAGTTCTAATCTAGAGAATTCATCTTTAAGTCGTTCATGATGATTAAGACAGATTTCTACTAGTATTCCCTCTGCAGCCTGCCTCATAAATAACGATTTTCAAAATGGGAATTGGTTATCGTATGTAGCCCAGTCCAAAATTTGATATTTCACCCCGAGGACTGACATTTCAAAAGCCCTTCATAAGATAATTGAGGCCAGTCTGTAAATTCAACCACAAATTGCATGGATGGTACGGCAGGAATTGATATTTCTGTACCTTAACCTTTTTAAACTTCCCTACATTATTAACCCAATCACATTTTCTGGCTGCCTTTGCCCTATTTGTATCAATGAACCCTATTCAACCCTCACTCCATTTACCCCCAATAAGATGATGTATTTCTGGAGTCTTTGGACAAACATATGACGTTAACCACACATTGCAATTTTAGACCATTAATTTCTAGGCCATATGAAATTTGCATAGAACTTGATTCGTAATTTTCCCACTGCTATAAGTATATCATTTTTTTAAAAGCTACTGGTAGTTTGTGGTGATTGATTTATGATGCTAAGGTTTTAAACAGAATTGTTCTTGAATTGTCAAAACTTGTGTGGGGAACGAATAGAGAAATATGATAGATTAAATATGATACTACCAAAAATACTGTCGACACTAGAAAAAATAGTCAAGAGAAGGGGAAGGGGATCATATTGCTGTAGAATAATTTTATTTAACTGTATTTGCTAGTTTATTGACTAAGAACTATTTCAGATTAGTAACATAATGTCTTCACGATAGAGGGGCTTTTCCTTTTCCTGTCCTCCTATGGACAGCTTTGAACTTTGTTATTGAATTATTAGACTGGAGTTGGTTATCAAATTATCAACAAAATTACCATCTCTAAGTGGACTTCATGTATCTTGAAAAAGACCAGGTTCACTGTTCAATCCCTTCTAAGCATCTGATCTCCAAGGCTTCCTTTGCTAACAAAGGTTCACTCTGATAAGCCTTTTCCTACACACAGAATCCATTAACGGATCTTTATTTCATTCAATTTCTTTTGCTTTGCTCCACAGTACAACAAAGAGGTTCCCCACAAATACAATTGCATCACTCGGACTACATGTTTCTTAAAAGTAAGTACCATATTCATGTATTAGGAACTTCAGCAGAAGTAAGGTCTATTTGAAAAAACTAAAATTTTTGAATGGATTGAATAGACAAAAGAAAACATTGTATCAGTCATTGATAGCACAAACTAATCATAGAATTATACAAGTAGTTCAGTCTATAAAAAGAGACCCCATTAATGAACCACACAGAGTCATTTATGAGAGCTGCAGAAAAACCTCCATAAAGAGTGTTCATTTTCATAGCATTGTCATCTCATCTGTTCCAAGACTAGTGACCAATGTAATATAATGCTTAACAGGCTCCCCCCATTTAGCTGTGTCCTGCTTGAATGCACCGTCAGAACCCCTATAGTCTGTATGAACTTGCTACAGAGACATTTACAAGTGATGTTGCCACTCTGGAGACTGTCTTACTGCTAAGTGTTTGAAGTTTAGGTTTCTTGTTGCCATGCAAACCCACATAAGAACATATCATGCTATATCTTGGTTCAATGCTGACATCATCTTTTAAGGGATAAACTGTTTCACAACTGCCAGTATAGCAGTCATTACCAATGGCTTCTGCCATACATCAATGTTATCCTTTTATTCTTTAGTCTATAGCACAGCTTGGTTAAGAGATCTTGAATTGAGGGTTCAAATAGCAACCAAAACCCCCCAGCCATTCTCAAAAGGTGCACACCGCCTGCAAGAGGAGAATTGTGCTTGATAAACATCTTACGAATTTTACAGATTATTCAGGGGAACTGGTATCTTATTTCAATGCTCACATCACCTTTTGAGAGATAAACTGTTTCACCACTGCCAGTATAGGAGTCAGTCCCAGTGGCTTCTGCCATACATCAATGTTATCCTTTTATTCTATAATCTATAGCACATCTTGGTTAAGAGATCTTGAAGGACATCATAGTCTGCCTTCAGATCATCTATATTGGCATTCCATCCTTGCCAGCTATTTTCATTGTTTATTGAGGGTCCAAATAACAACCAAAGCCCCCCAGCCACCCTCAAAAGGTACACACCACCTGCAATAGGAGAATTCTGCCTGCTAAACATCTTAGGAATTTTACAGAATATTCAGGGGAACTGGTATCAGTGTTTTCAGAAATTTGGACTCCATACGTACCACATAAATGCACAATTGTCGTTGCACATTCTCCTATCCTTCATTTCCCTAAATATTTATGACTGTTTGCTTTTCTCTATAGGTTCAAGAGCTTACAAAACTGTTTTCCTTTCTCTGTGGCATTCTTCAATTACCTAAGGATCAGAGGTTGTGGGGGTTTTGTTTTGAGGAATTATACTAAAGTAAGAGCCATTGTAAGTTGACAAACAATTTAATCGAGATTCTCAAGTTAAAATTTCTCCGTGGAAAATACTATCTCAAATTAAATGCATATCACATACACGGAAGCAGAAACTTTAGTTAGATCATGCTTCCTCCAATTTTTGGGTTGATTAAACATCATAGAATACTACTGTCTTTTTAATCTGAAAGAATGTGAAATATAACTCAATTCTAAAGCACACTCTCTCTTAATTCAACATCAATGTTGATGCAATATAAAATAGATTATTATGATTATCTAACTTATCAAATTCTGTATACAGAATTAGACAGCAATGCAACATGTCCAATGCATTGACAGGATAAAGAAATTGGATCTGTAATTGAGATGGTAATCCATTGCACTATTCAACATGGATTTACTGTATTATATGTTGTTCCAAAGTTCTATACTACTGAAACAACACTCAAAAGATAATGCATGATGTTTTCTAGACCTTCAAGCTTCCATCTACATCATACATTTGATAATTTAATTCTACACATGCTCTCATAGATGCTACATACATTACATAGCATGTTACTAACCTTATCTATGCTACTACCAATCATGCGATTTCTTTACACTTCCACAAAACAATAGTCCACAGGGATGTGTTTTCCTTTAACTTTGTATGAGACTGAATTCAACTCTCAATTGTTTTAAAAAATGCTATATTTGTGCTCATACACTCAACTGATTTCTTATACACTCTTAAATGTTTGAGATAGTGAATTAATTGCAAGAAATAGAAGTATGCGACAAATAAATTAAATACACTAATAAAAGAGATATATCTGATAGACACA
>VDFB02283594.1:0-13484 GCA_007258455.2 Sequoia sempervirens | reverse complement strand
CAGGGTAACCCAAGTATTGGGGGCCGGAACCTAGGAAGAAACACCAGGGTAACCTTTGCAAAGTTGTGATGACACTCCACCTAGAATAATAGTTAACCTCGTACTTATACATTCAATTGTCAAAATCTAGAAGCAATGTAACCAATAGTTTGTTATGTACTAGTGTCTAGGGTTAGTAGATTAGGTCTAGGTAACCTTATTACTATCTCCTAGCACGGGGGGTGGACCTACGGGTACCACATGGTTGGGTGGAACTTGCACCTTACTCCATTGGGTCCCCAGTTTTGTGATCATGGCATCGAGAGCTTCATGGATGGAGAGCTTGCTTTTGGATCTTGTGTATTTCCTCATTGTAATATGTAATTTATGTATATGAAAACAACCCTCAAATGTTGAGAGGTGAACAATGTAATTGTAATTATTATTTGAACTACCTCATCAGATGGATGAGTATTGTATATGTGATTAAATGCAATGAAAGAAAACAAGTTTGTACTTTATTATATCTTGAATGGAAAATTTCAATGTTATGCAATGTTTATCTTTGATGTTTATGTTAATGTTAATTATTATGTGCAATGCGAAATACTTAAGTCACTTATGGAAAACTCAAAGTAGTGTAACGTCATTACAGCTTAATGAATGTATGCAACTAATTAACTTAATAATTAAACTTTAAAAATAAATTATTACACCTTTAAAACACATTTGGTAACATTCTTAGGGTTATTAAGACGGGCATTACAGCTTTGGACTGACAGATTTCCAACAAACAAACTATATTCACGCCTAGATAACTGACATTTGGTTTTTTCAGTACTGCCGAATATTTGAATGATTTTGTGGATTAGGGCATGATATAATTTTGTCGTTTCAACTTGGTAATGTGTGCTTTGGTTGGGATTTTTCCCTGACAATAAATTGTTTTACAATTGATGCAATTGTCTCGGCCTTGCTGATCATGCATAGGATGAATGCTACTTACAAACAACAAGAAAAACACATCGTAACCCCAATGGTGATTGTGAAACAAAACTTAAAAATGGTAAAGGCCAAAAAACATTGACCAATCAGAGCTTAGTGTGTGATACATAAGCCCAATCATGCTTGTAGTTCTAAAAGGAGACTTAATTTATTTTCATAGAATTTTTATTTTCAATTCTATTTTATAATATATTTATTATTAAAAATTTAATTACTTTTTGAATTGCTACTTGTTTTAGCTCTTTCAAAATGATATTTTATTAATTTATAGAAAACATAGTGTTTCAAAATATTTTTATAATTATCAATTTGCATAATTTTTAAAAGACAATCATTATTTTAAAAGTTTACATTTTGAGAAATGTAAGAAATTATTCAATCTATTTATTGTTTTAGATGAAAATGTTATTATAAAAATATTTTATATTGTCTGTATATTTGTTATAACTTTGTTATCTAGTGCAAAATGAATAGATTAAAATTGAAATAAAAAATCAAGCACTTATTTTGTAGAATAGTTATGCTTGCATGCTTAAGTTAGTTGTCTTTGTCACATAATTCTTTAATACACTTAGATATCATAATGTTACTTTAATAAAATGACGTCTTAGTAGATCACTTAACTCATGTGAATTTTGATTTGTTATATTTATTAAAATAATTTAATGGAAATATTAGCATTAATTTCATGCTACTCATATCTTGCAATTTTTGTTAATTACAAGAACACAAATTATTTGACAATGCCATGAAACATTTTGTGAGCATGTGACAAATTATGCATTGAAGAGGGTTCTCCATACATATCTATTCAATACATTAATCTCATCTCATCCATGTGGGTGTTAACAATTTTTCAATTAACAAGACATTGTAATACTCTCCGTCGGGTTGTTCTGAACTTCTTTGTGTGAGTATTTGTGTGTGCTTCATTGGTTACCGTGGTTAGTTTTGGATTGTGTGGAAAATATAATATCTTAGTAATCATGTTTAAATAATTAATCAAATCATAAGTCATTTGTAAGGTTATTTAAAAATATGATTAGAAATTAGAATAATAATCAATTAAATTAAATCAAATGATTTAGAACAAATGATCAATCAAACTAATTCGTTAAAAGTAAAAGTGATATTATTAGATAAATTGATTTAAATTGTTATGAACAAGTAATCTTGAAAATATAATTATTATAATAAGAAATTTAATGGATACTTATTTAGAATCTTGCAAATGGTTGATTTTAATTATTCTAATGTGGAAGTAATTAACAAATAGTGTATTGTGAAGATAATGAATATATATTCAAATAGAAGTTCATTTTTGTGGAGTTAAATTTATTTAGTTTAATCAAAATGCTTGATAAAAGAAAATGAAATATAAATACTTGAAAAGGCAACAAAAGGAATTAAAGGGATTAAATATTATTTGGATTTATTTCTTGAATTGTGACTTTTGGTTTTCACTGGAGAATATGAAGAATAAATAAATAAAAAGCTCAATCTTTTGTGGATTCGATTGGATTTGAATTTTATTTTTTAAAAAGAAGTGACTTTTGGCATTCGCATGAAGAGGAAATGGAAGAGACTTTTGTGTGTGTTTTTATTTAGGGGAGTTTTGTTGTTAGAGGGTTGGCATTCTCTTCCCAAGAAATTTTGGAGAAATTTTGGCAGTCATCTTTCTGTTACAGTATTGCATTCTTTTCTATTATTATTCTGGAGAGAATTCATTTAGGAATGAGATTTAAGTTGAGGGAGGTTATTGGAGCTACTGCTGGAAACAATCGGTAGCAGATGATTGGATCGGTAAGAAGGATAAAGCTTCTACAATTTCCTCCAGGCGTAGGACACAAGGTTCTTCTTTTTCTTTTAAATTATTCTCTTTCTTTAGTATCAAAGAAATAAGAATTCTTGTTGCGAATGAAATTTTCTTCTAGTTTTGTAATTTAATGTATGTAGAAAATTCTCGAAACCTTAGAAATAATTTGGACTGTAGTTATCTTACTGGGATTCGGGATCGTTATTCATTTAAAGTAAATTTTGTTGGGATTCTGGAATTGAAAGGGTTACTGTAGTTTTAAGTAAGAATAATAATAAACCAGTAAAAGAATAACGTCTTGTTTAGGAATTTCGAGGTTGTGAGAATCCTCATTTGTAGATAAATTTTATAAATTTATTCTGTGTATAAATATTTATATTGAACAATAATTGAATTTTATTTCTGTCTTCGAAATGTTCTATACAATATATATATATATCTGTATGCACATATATATATATAAATGTGAAGATAGTATAAAAGAAAAATAAATTTTAATTAAGGTTCAAAGTTCACCGAAATAAATTTATATTGAAATTGTGTTAAAAAAATAAAAAAAAAAAAAAAAAAAAATAAAAATTATGTGATCGGTGATGGTTCTGCCTCGCCGCATCTAACACCCAAATATGTTAATGACATATATGGGTAGCCTACTTCGACTAACAATACTAGCTCGAAGTCGGATCATTGCAGATGTAAATTGTGAGATCGGCCCACTTCACGGATCGGCCGCGCAGCTCAAGGATCGTCTGCTAAATTCTAAACCCTGGCTTTGGATAGTCATTTCTTCAAACAAAAATAAACAAATAAAATATAAATTATACTATCTC
Organism: Sequoia sempervirens; assembly: GCA_007258455.2. Taxonomy (NCBI): domain Eukaryota; kingdom Viridiplantae; phylum Streptophyta; class Pinopsida; order Cupressales; family Cupressaceae; genus Sequoia; species Sequoia sempervirens. The sequence continues at coordinate 9,854 of VDFB02283594.1, read as the reverse complement.
TTTCTTCAAAATGAAATTTTGTGGTTCGATTTAATATAGGCGCTTATAATTATATATATATATATATGTATATGCATATATATATATGTATTTATATATATATATATATATTAATTAAATAATTATATTTTATGTCACGATTTCTCTATTATATTTATTTAATTAAATTCTGTCTGTAAACAGATTGTTTCACTTTCTGGTATAAGATAATCAAAATTTTATTATAGTGGAAATGTGAAATTAGAAAGGAATTTCTATTAAATTGTTAAATTATAAACTTGATAGGATAATGTAGTAAAAAGGCAGATTGTGAACATATATCGGCATTGATTATTTAATTCTTTTTAATCAAACATTTTGTTTCTTTTCTCGCCAAAATAAAATAGAATCGCTTAAAATGGAAATAATAATAATATAGAAAGAAATCGCTTTTTTGTTATTGATTTATTGAGTTGCAAAACTCGAGCGGATAATTTAGTAAAAAGTCAATTATGAATATATGGTAGCATTGATTATTTTATTCTTATTTTTAGTGTGAATATTTTGGGAATGGAATTCTATTATGGGATTTATTTTGGAATTAAATAAGTTATCTTTTATGAGGTTGAAGTCTTATAGACTTGTTGGATTCTTAGAATAGGTCTATTCTCTTTCTACTTTCCCTCCTCAAAAAGAATTAAAATATATATATAAATACGCAGCTGGTTTTAAAAGGTATTTATGTATGTAGATTTATTTAGATAGATTTAAGATGTTAAGGTGGTAATTTCTAATATGTAGTTTAAGTATTTAGAGTATTGTTATCATTGTCATTTTAAAGTATAGAAAATTGGTCTTAAATGGTTTTCACAATTAATTTAAATATTGGAAGTGAGTGTTAAGCTAGTATGATGAAAGGAAATGGAAATAATGTTTTGGACATAAGAAGTTATGAAATGATAATGAGTTAAATACCCAATTATTAGGAAGTTTCCATTTATGTTGATAAATGAAAAGGGAAATTTAAATGTATGGGCATGCTTAGCAAATTGATTAGGATATTCTCGAATTGGATAGTTTATTGGTAACAAAAGGGATTTTAATCTTTTGGAAAATTGATTTCCTTTATATTCATTTAATTGTTGATTTGTAAGTTCTCTTTATGGATAAGTATTTTAGAATACTTGTGATGGTTATCATGAATTGTTTTAGTATGGGTAAGTTGTAAAGTTTTAATTTTGGTCGTTTATTGATTGGTTAATAAATATTGTTCTCAATTGAATTTTTGGTTGATGTTTATGATGTAACTATTTTTGTGGAGTTGTGAGTGGTTGAGTATTTAAGGTGTTCTTAAATTTGGTGCCTTGGATGTCTGGTTGCATGCTTTTATCTCTGTTATTGAAGGATTGTTTTTGGATGTTTCCGTATTGGTGTGAATGCCTTTGGAGATCAATTTTGATTCAAGGAATCCTTGCCATTTAATTTGTGTTGCAGTGTAACTGGGAGCTTGTGTTTTGGTTTATGAGATATGGGTAGTTGATCTTCTTGGATTTCTGATTTATTTTGTATCAAGGTTGTTTATGTAGTCTGGATGGGGTTGTTGATCTTATTTTAATGTATTCACTCATTATGTTGGAATTGAAAATATTTCTAGTGGCATTGCATTTATTGTTGTCATTGCTATGTTGTTGATTTTATGAAGGTGATTATGTACCACTATAAGGGGGTTCTTGCGAGGAGAAAATTGAGGTCTCCTGTGGAATACCTAGTTGGTGGCTTTTGGTTTTATTAAGTGATTTTGATTAAAGGTTGATTTTCTTTTGCATCTTCCTAATTGAGGTGACACCATTGTTGATTTGTGGATGGGTCTTGATGAATCTTCTCTTTTTATGGCATTTCTGTGTTACTCTCATTTGAGGAAATTTTATCCTTGTGTTGGAATTATTGGAGGAAAAACTCTTGTTGCTTCACTTTACCCTTGTTGTGGGTTTTCATTCTTTTGGCTTCCGTGAGGTCATGATGATTGTCATTGATGTTCTTTTCTCTTATGTGCCCTTGAGGTGGGCAAGGTTTTGGTATCCTCGATTTTGGAAAGGGTTGTGCTGAATTGTTGAGACTCGGGATTTTGTACTTGTTAGCTTAGGATGGCAATGCCTCACATGCTCTTATGTTGTGATTCTTTGTTCAAATTATGATGCAGGCTAAACTCCTTGGTTTCTTGGTTGTTATATTGTTGGTCTCTAGGAGTGGTTCGTAGCCAACGCCTCGCTTAAGGAAGGGTACTGTGATAACCCACAAGTGAGTTAGTAAACAAGGGAAAACCTAATAATTAATTTAGGAGGGTTGGGTAGCATTATCATTATAAGATTTCACGTTCTGACGCCCCTATCTCATTAGTGAGCCAGAGGCTAATGGAAGGTCGAAGGCCGCATATAAGGTCGGACTCCTCGCTCTCAATGAGGTCTATGGTCTCGCATGAGTCACCCTATGGACTCCACAAATTCTAGAGGAAGAGCACAGACAACCATAGATGTAATCACTGGGAGGAAGAGTTACGATGTCTCTACGTAGGACTATGCGATGACACTCTCCCCTAGTTGCCCATGTGTTTTACTTTATTGAGTTCCTCTGGAAGTGGGTTGTGGGAGTTGTTTTAGATTGTTGTTTGAATTGATTTAAATTGATTTATGAGTGTTGTTTTAATACATCTTTAGTATGTTTTGTGGTCTTGTATGATCTCATTTATATTTGATTTACAATCTTGTATCTTATGATACTGTGATATGGTGTTATTGTGTTGTTTAATTGCAATTTGGAATTGTATTATGTTTAGTTGATTTGGAAGTGTTTCATGATCATCCTTTGGTTACTTGTTACTGGTCATTGCTTTGATTTATGTGATGAGATGTATGATTTTAAGTTATTTTAATGACTCTTGGATGTTGTGGATTATGTCTTTGTAATTCTTGAGTTTTATGATACTTTTGTATGTTGTTGAGTCTTGTGGTTTCCGTGTTTGGACGTTCTTGGTTGAGGACTCTTCTTGTTAGCTCCTAGCACGGGGGGTGGGTCTTCGGACTCACATGGTCGGGTGGAACGTGCTAAGCACCCCATTGGGTCCCCAGTCGAGGATCGAGAGGTGCGGATTGGTGTGGTTGCAGCGACTTCAGTATTGTATCCATCTTGGAGCTAGTTTTCATCTATTCATTGTATCATGATTCTTATGTATGGTTTCCATTTATGTTTGGAAACACTCTTGTATCATTGTACTTCTTGAACATTGTATTGTAATGTAACATTAAACCTTATGTGGCTATTTGTAGTTGATATTCATTGTGTTAAGTTATTTTAGCATATGTATTTAGTGTACTGATGGTTTCTTTTCAATGATTATCATGTATGTAAGTTTATATTTATACGTTTATTTTATATGGATTATATCTTTGGATTTTATTCTTATTGTTGCTGTGTGGATCTCCCCGTGAATGACTCCTCGCAAAATTCTAAGGGATGTGCTAAAGTAATGAATCTACTTAAATGAAATTCATGTCATATCTTAATGTGTATTACATGTATGTTATGTTTACTTTTAAAAAATAAATTGTGCTGTAATTATTGTTTTATTATCCTTTGGGGTTCAGACGACGGGCCATGTACATTCAAAGTTTGTAGCACCTCCTCGGGCTCTTGCTATGTCAAGTAGACAATGCTTATTTTGATAGACCCTGCATATTTGTTATTGTTTTTATGATTATTGGCTTTAGAGCCATGTGGATGTTATATAATCGATGAGATGATGCACTATATGATGTTATAAGTTTTATATTATTCTTTGATTAGCATAGTTGTGCTAATATTGATATATGCTTATCTTATCGATTAACGATGCTTTTACTTTTGTCGTACCTTGATGATCAGATTATGAAGGGGACGAGATTACATCACTTTCATACGAGCGCCCTGTGATTTAGTGATTTCTCTTCATGGTGTGACTATTATGTTTTATCCATGTACGTCATTCATCTTGATTTCAGGATTGCAAGTACAAGACATCATCTCCACCTGACTTCATAGGTCTGAGCATGTCCATATCCCAACAATATTGTTGATTGGGAGATAGTAATGGGGTTCCTTTGTCAAACTACAACCCTATCATATTGTAGTGTGTCGTTAGTTTGTGTTTGGTTTGTTGTTGGGTCATGTCATCTTTGATGTTTTGATAATTTATTATCAGTGGAAAGTATATATGAAAATTAATGTTTAAGTGGTGGTAAACGTTAATTTATGTATTTTAGATTAAATTGTTATTTAATTTAATTAATTTAATTTTATTCAATTGGTAAGGTAATTTAATCTATTAATTAAATTTATCTTATTAAATGGATAAATTAATTAATTAAACTAAAGTTGTTAACTAAATAAATTAAATAATTAAATCTTAGTAAATGGATAAATTAATTAATTAAATTAAAGTTATTGATTAAATAAATTCAATAATTAAAGTTGTTTTGTAAAGTGCATAAACTAAAAGATTTTAATTTATTTGAAATGAAATTTTGCTTTAAATTATTTAAAAGCAAAATATCTTGAAAATGCATAAGGAGGAAATAACTATGGTGGTCGATGGGATATTTGTAAATTTTTGACTAAGTGTTGAGGATTTATTGAGGAATTTGCTAGAAAAAGAAAATATCTTGGAATTTTTTGCTGTTAAAATAGAGGAAGGCTTTGCTCTGTAGGATTGCATTTTTGGTGTGGAAGTGGATATTTGGAAGAAATTTTGGAAGATTGGATTTTGTAGGGAAGCTCAACTCTTGTTGTAGTGCCCCTCCATTCCCACTATGGATGTGTAGGAAGTTTGGCCTTAAAACTTGGAGATGAAGGTAAAATAATAGGGACATTTAAAGGTATGTGTTAATAATGTTAAGCAATTGATGTTGTCTATTATGAATTTATGGACATATTGATGTGATGAGAGTGTTTTGATTACCTTTGTGGTTTTCATTTGATTCTAAAATATTATTATTATGTTGACATGTTATTATGATTTTGATTATGATTATATTTATTGTCATAAAGATGTACTGACTTGTGTTCAAACTTTGTGGTTGCAATATGGGACATGAGCTTCGGTTAGTGCTTTGGTGAGTATGATGTATATTGTCATGTTATTATTATTATGTAGAGATTTACTTGGATAGTTAAGTGATGCAGTAGTATGTTTGTTAGGATAAGTGGAAAGGGAAGCATCGTACCATTGGGCGTATGAAAGACATACGAACATGAGATACGATTGCTAGAGTTTCTTTCCTAGTGCTTCGACTATTATGCACATGTGCTCTAATTTGTATGTTTGATTGAATAGGTACTAGACTACGTCTCCACCTGAATTAGCAGGTTTGAGCATGCCTTTAATCCCAATGGTGGTTGAGGAGATAACATTTAAGCCCAAGTTATAACCTAACCTTGGTCATGGTTCCCAATTAGGGACAATTGATTTAGCATGTGACCACCCTTTTTAGGTTGTCATGGGACAATATCTAACCTCTTTTACCCTATGTTTGGAGTGTTGCACTTATATAAATATTTCTTATGAGATATGTGGTTGTTTGATTTTGTTGTCCAATCTTGGTTTTAGATTCCAACCTGTTGGTGTTAAACCCTGTGGTTAGTTGGGTTATGATTGTGATTAATGTTATTTATGTTTTGATGTGAATGTTTCTTTCATGTGGAGTCATTTCGTGGTTTATGTCTTACTCTAGTTTGTAGATTATTCGGGTGAAGATAAATACTCGATCAATATGTTAGTTATCATTTAATTGTTAATATTATTATGATTATAGGTATATTATGTTTTATGAAAATAAAGTTATAAATATTAACATATTTTAATGTTATTTATTAAATATTAATGTTTATTAGTAAATATTCAAATATTAATATGTAAGTATATGTTATATTTAGGTTTTGATTTACTATTTTGGTAGAGTGATTATTTTATGGGGGTTTTCTTTATCTCTTGTAATATTTTGAATTTATTTAATGGGAAACTCTAAACAAATGAGTTAATTATGTGAGTTAATTTAATTATTTAATTTATTTTAATTATTTTATTAATGGGTTGAGGATGTGTTTTAATTTAATATTTTAGTAATTTATTTTATGAGAGGATTTTATTTCCTTGTTTTATTTTGAAAAAGAGTCTTTTTGGGGAAAAAGAAAGAAAGTTGCTTTCATTTTTGTTTTTCTTTCTTTTTTGGAATTCAATTAATTTAATTTATGAGAAAAAATAGGGAAAGTGAGTTTCACTCTTTTTTGGCATGAAATTTTAGAGTATTTGGAAATGAGAGATTTTAGATAGTTCTAGTTCTAGGATGTAATGCCCCGCCAAGCAACCCCAAAGGATACATTACATCTAGCATTTATGACACCAATTTTTTTTTTTAATACCAACATACATCATAATAATCATATATCACATGATATGAAATTAAACATGAACTACACATAACAATCCCTCGGGTTTACTTGACTGCATTACTTTTCACAATAACATAATTACATCACATGAAAAATAAGTATACACCAATAATCATAAGATAATATGAACATGATCAACTCATTAATCAAGGGTTACAATATTACAATGTCATTTCCCAACATGAATGGGAAAGATACAATAAAATAGTATGATACATTTGAAATGAAGAAGTACAAAGCTGCAATACTGGATTCAACTCTGGATCAACTCAAGAGTCACTGCTAGGTACAATTTCGCACTTCTCGATCGACAATTGGGGACCCAATGGGGTGCATAGCATGTTCCACCCAACCACGTGGACCCGAAGGCCCACCCCCCGTGCTAAGAGATGACAAGAAGGAACCCCAACTAAACCATCATACAAAAAAAGGATACAAGACTTTACAACAAGATCCATTAATAACATAAAGCAAACTTCAAGACAATATATAACTAAATACAAGATGTTCCTAAATATAAGGAATAAACCAAATAAAACATCAACATACAAAATGCTAACATGTGCTTCCAGAGGTCCAAGAAGAACATAAAGGAAAACAGAAGCATATATAGTTGTTAAGAAGAGTACTACCTAAATGTTGGGCATAAGTTACTCCCAAGGAATTTTCCTAGGTCTCACCCCCCAACTTAAGTTACTTCCCCGTGACCTCTTACTTAAACCCACCCCATATGCAATCCAATGCTGCATCGATTATCTTCATATGACAAGATAATGATTTTGCCATTCCGTGCCTTCCTCAACTCATCTCAAACCCATACAAGCACTTGAGCTAAGGAGGACGATTCACTTTATATCTTGTTAATATGATTCTCTATCCAAAACCCCTAAATAAATATTATCATTTTCACTTGATTAACAAACTTCCAATGAGTTACCCTGAGACCACTTCCGGGTCTCGGCCCCCATTGAAAGCCACTCCCCTTATGAACAACAAAACTCAAAAGACACTATCAAGGTAAGCCCACATGCACGACATATAAAACCACATGATAATTTGCATTAAGCAAGGCAAACACCATCCTACACAAAATCTTCGTAACAAATCTATTTTCAAGTGCATGGCTATAATCCATAACATCAAATAGATCATACAAGCAACAGTTCACAAATAACCAAAAGTGAAAGCCAATAATAAAGCAACACTTTTCTTTCCCTTTTCTCTGGAAGACTAATAAATCGCTAAAAAGGGGATAAAGATTTCCCTCAAATCCGAGATCGACTTAGAAAAGCCACACAAGAAAGATTCATCAAAACACATCCACAAATCAATCAACTAAAAAAAAACACAAATACAATCCACATATCAACAATGGTATCCCCTCAAAAAGGAGATTCACAAAATAAAATCAACCTTTAATTCAATAATAATCATTCGAAATCCAAAAGCCACCAACTAGGCATTCTACGGGAGACCTCAATTTTCTCCTCTCAAGAACCCCCCGATAGTGGCACATATATCACCTTCATAAAATCAGCAATCATAGAAACGACAATAATTATCTATTTGCATTCTCGATTAAAAGAAAAGAAACAACCTACTCTACAAACAAATCAATTACAATCTCAAGTTTCAAAACAACTATCCTATGAATTGCCTTTCTTTCATGATAACATAATTAAAGATTAATTATTAATTTAAAATTCTATTTCTATAACCTTTAATCCACTCAACTTAGTTAAGTTTTTTTAATCATCAATATTTACTTATTTGATTCCAAAATTCACTATCTTCTAAATTCTTTGCCTTTAATTTCCTAAATCTCCTATCAATATAAACAAATAAATAGACACAAATTGTTCTTCTATGGTAAAAATGACAAATTATAAATCAATCTTGCTAATAATCTCTTATACTTATTTAGAAATAGCTAATCAACTTTCCTCTAATTATTCTACCACTCATATATCTACCAAATTAATTAACTCACTTATACATACTATATAATATCCAAATGCTAATATATTTGGGATCACTTTATGAAGCTATTTTGTCATTTGTTGTAATGCTCAAATATTATAATAGTAGTGTACTGATCCAGTCAGCAATGGGCAAACACAACTCACACTAAACAAATAAAGACAGATTGTGCCACTTCTAATAGACTATAATGTATGATATTTGCAGTCTAAATAATGATTAGAAACAGTTTGCTCGACTATGATAGGTAGTGGCATATATTTGAAAATTGAGTAGTAATTAAGGACAGATTACACCAGTTATGAAAAACTGTGGTATTAAGATAAGTACAAATTTAGATTGCAACCAGCGAAGAATAGATATAGAGCTGATACAAACATTATCAAATATAGAAAAAGCCATTGCATTCCAAATACAAAACAAATACATCGGGGTTAAATTAAAGTGACAAGAATCGGTTGCACAGCACAGTGATATAAGTAGTACGATTTTGATTACAAAGCATTTGTTATGTTCCTCAAAATCAAACACCATTCAAACCATACAATAAGCTCACCGAATTATAACACAATCACTGCATGTTCAATGTGATCGCAAGAAGAGGAAAAATCATTACAGAGGAGAATAAGTTTGATACCAACAAAATAAATTGCAAGCCAACAGATATCAGCATAACCTCAAGATATCACTCCCGAATAAAATTAAAAGGAAAGTAAGAAACGCTATATAGCCATAAGAAGACAAAACTCAAGAAACTGTTGCAACGAACTCAACTACCGCTTACCATTATCGCATGCAAAACGCAAGAGCTTAGACAAGGCACAAGAACTGTTTAACAAAATGCGTCGATGAATTATGGAGACAGAAAAGGTACACGAACTGTTTGATAATATAACCCAAGAATAGTGTTTTCTAAAAAAAGATGATTGTAGGTTAAGCACAATATGAATTTATTGAAAGGGCTTCAGAAGAAAACCATTTCAAGCAAAAGTAATTGACAGGCTTAAATCTGGAACTTAATATATCCACCAGAGTCCACCCATCTTGTGCCAAAGCGAGCACTTTGGAACAAGATACGTTCATTCATCAAAGCATAACATAAAGGGTTATTTTGTCAGGTATAGAGAATGCAAGTTCTCTGGTAGTCATGCATGCAAAATGTGGAAGCACATACAAACGGGTTTACTACAGACCAGTCTCAAATACCTTCAGAGAAATTAATACTCTAATATTTCCAATTCTAAAGCAAATAAGCACGAATTATGTGATACTAAATAGCATGAACATACACAATTTTAATATGAGAACGAAGGCTGATTCAGAAAGAAGGAACCTGAATTTAAATTAATTGAGGCGCCAGAATATTTGATGCCAAGATCTCCAAGAATACTAGAAGCCGGCGAACAAAATCATCA
>VDFB02283593.1:0-49222 GCA_007258455.2 Sequoia sempervirens | reverse complement strand
TTGAGATGAGTGTGTAGTGATGATCACTTTACTCAATCATATCACTAGATAGGAGGAGGAAAACCAATTTCAATCATGGATGTACTATATCATCGCAAAAATTGTAAGCAACTAAGAGCACTATGACTAGCCCACTCTCATCAGTGATACACTCCACAAGCAAATGACTAGGTTTTTAGAGGCTCATAGGTTTCACATGTGCTCATATCTTGTATACTTGATTGCCTTCCAAGGCTAGTTTAGAGCATTTAATATTGTGGGAACCTTAGGTGTGCAGAAGGTCCACAAACATTTTATGTGACTTGAGTTCACACAAGCAGAAAGACATTTCAAGTAGATAAATGGTTTCTTCCTAATGCACACCATGAGGGACCTCGACCATGAGATGCATATATGCATATGGTGGACTGGGCAAATTGGTTCATCTAATTCTCCACCTTCACCTGTATATGCGTATATGGATACAACGGTCATCACGCCATGTTACCCTGCTATCCTTCGAATAGGTGGTATTCATGGAATTCTTGTGGCAATTTTTTGATGTACATTCTCATTTGTGCTACAAATGAAAGACAACCACAAACTTTCCTTTCTAGATGGGACTTTACAGGTGCAAGACAACGGCTAATGCCAAAGTCATGGGGCAGGAGACAGTGAGACTTAATCTTAAGTACCTCATCAAGAGACAATCATATGATCCTAGAAGCCTTCATGTAGCACACCGTGAGAAACACTCTTCACACAAGTCTTCCATGGAGGACTATTGGGTCAACTGTGAAGACGAGTTTGATGTACGAAGACACAACTACAACTAGTTTAGACTTATGAAAATTGCCGATTTCATGAAAGAAGATGTAGAAGGCCTATTCGATGATGATGGGGAAGTTATTCTTCCTTCATTCTTCGTAGATCAAGTGGACTCGCAACCACTTGGAAAAGTGGATTGGTATGCCAAGGAAAGTATGTCTATAGAGGAAAGAACAAGTAGGGTTGTCAGAAACAGTCAACTCTACTTGGACGGTAAGAAGATGAGGAAGGTAGTTATTCCCCACACAGGGCCGCCACCAGTTCATTCTTCACTACCTTCCATGTCGAGACTTAAGCCTAGACAAAAGAAATGGAGCAACCCTCCTAAGGGAGCCAAAATTTCAAGATACATAAGGGAAAGAATATAGATTGCTGACTCAAATCAGCAAGAAGTACATGTGGAGAGAGCCACAAACATGGTAGAGCCAACCATAGTAATAGAAGCAGCTACAGTTGAGACATAGCTAGTGATTGAGACAATGACAACTGGGATAGAGCCAATGTTGGAAGAAGTTGTAGTTGATACAATACCATAGGTGGAAGCAAAACCTCCCACTTCACCACCATTGCAATAGTCACTAGCCTCCATTGACTTGGATTTTCCACCACATGACATCATTGCACAATCCCATTTGTCAGGCATTGAAGGGCCTAACATTCCTTCCAGCGAGACTAGTCAGGATTCATTTTGGCTTGAGAGTCTCCTAGGAAGGAAGAGAGAAAGGTCATCCTACTAGGTAGAATTCACAAAGTTTGATCATGTCCCTCAAGACATGCTAGTAAATAAATTGAAGAAGCAGGTTCATGTAAGAAAGAATGTTGATAATGATTTTGTCATAGATACAATTGCACCACTTGAGGATATGAATGCACATGAGGTATGGTTAATGACTTTAATTTGTCAAAGGTCAACCTCGGTAAGACCGCTCATTAGGTGGAGGTAGATCTCCTTGGAGTTGCATCAGTAAGTGTCTAATAAAGAATGGCAAAGGACAACAAACACAAAGCAACCTTAAAGGATGAAAACCAATAGTTGAGGTTATACATATCTAGTTTGATGCATGATACACTAAACATCTCTGCCTTTCCTCGAGAGTTGCTAGACCTTCCCGCGGAGTAAAATCACCATTAGCTGATCTTGTATAGAAAACACTTGAGAAGTCAAGTGGAAGAATTTGTCATCAAAGGACGGTGTATACTTATAGAGTTGTATTAGTTGAGAGACAAAGCTCATGAACTTTGTGTAGAAATTCAGCAATCAAAGGAAGACGAAACAGAGAATAGGCTTGGGAATGAGATCACTATCTCATACTTATAGTTGGAAGTACCAATCAATTACTATAGTGGAGAACAAGCAACATCTTTTTGCTTGGAAAGAACAATTTGCATACAAGGTGAAAGTATATGACACAAACTCTATAGAATTGACTGAGTACTAACAAATTGTGGTAGGTGTTATCAACTTCGTAAGAACGTTGGTAATATCTATCCCTTTCCTTTATCAGCATAAGGGATGTGCTTACATTGAGCTAGTCGAAGTGCAAACACAGTTCCAAAATCTCATCCATGACAATTTTTGCAGTGACCCTGCTGGTTGCGAGTTGAGAAAGATTGCAGTCATGTCAACCAAGATGGATGACACAACTACAAAGTGTATTGAAGATTAGCAACAAATTGTGAGTGGTGAGGAGATACTTAAACAACATGTTATCATCCTACGATGCATTGATTTCCCAAAGGCATAAGAAGTCAGCAACTGGCTAGAGGAGCTGTTGACTAGAGGTGAAGAGGTGTCAAACACCTAGAAAGGACGTCCTACCCTCCAAAATAGCATTAATGACAAATAGGAGTTAACTTGATGCCCCTTTCCAAGTTAACTCATTGTTCCATAGATCATGCATGTCAGATCCCACTAATTATGGATGTCTATTCTAGATCTCCACTAATTGTGGATCTTTATTTTGGAGGAACTTTTGTAATTTGAACTTTCTCTTTTAGTTTAGTTTCAATTAATTGCTTGATCACCTACTTTTAGACATAGGAATTAATCTTGCTGATTGATTGGCAAGAAATCAATGTTAACTCAAGGAGACTTTAGGGTTTCCTACTTTGAGTTCTATAAATAAGAGCCTTCGCTCATTATTTTGTAACTTTACTTCGTAGTAGCAAAACTCTAAGCTAAAAAGCCTTCTACTTTGTTCGCTTAGTATATGTTCTTGAATCATATTTGTTATAGTTAAACACCAAGTACAACTTGTGTTCTCTCTATTCCAATAGGTGTGTTCAATCCATGTTCATGTATTCTTGGTTGATTGCTTCATGTGTGATTGCCTCTTTGACACAAGTTGTCCCAAAGTGTAACCTTTGATTGAAGATTGAGATAATAAATCAGGAGAGCTACCTTTCCTTTGATCCAAAAGTCTCAAGTTTTATCATTGTATGTTGTTTTCAATAATCTCGGAAAGAGCATTGTCTCTCCTTGGGAATTTGGAGAGTTAGATTATCGTTCTTTGTTGTTTCTAATAGTCTACTTTTCAGCCTACACCTTAGAAAGGTCTTAGTACCACCTTGGGAATCTTGAAATATAGCCTACCGTTTGAAGATTACTTGAGTGGATTCTATTTCAATGTAAATATGGGAGTTCAGAGCCTTCAGATGCATTATGGGAGAAACATTCTTCTAAGTGATTGAACCATTACATTCTCACTCCTATATTCTTTTGCTTTGTTTATCTAAAGGAGATAGTAAAGATTAAAAGTTAGCTTAGTTGTAGTTAAGATCTGTGAAAACTAGAGAAAACCTTAGCTGCAACGCATTGTGTTTATGCACCCTTGTGTCCTTCCGCTGAGTAAAAAGATAGGAACAATAGTTTACTTTACTTTTTACATAAACATCAACAACAAGAGGGATCTTCCCCTCCTAATTTGAAGAAGCAATTACTATACACTTGCAATAGTTGACCGTTTCCAATAAGCACTCCAGAGGTGCTAATTGAAATGCCAATAGGAGTGATGGCATTCATAGTTTTATATACTAGGGAAAGATGAAGCTAGGATAGCTTTTGTTGTTTTTGATTCAAGTTATTGTGTATGCGAACTATATAGAGTTCATTGATTACCTTGGAACTAGATTGTTCTATGAAGAGAGTAGCTTATGTGTTACATTTACATAGAAGGAATGCTATAATCGTAGGTTGTTCTTGGGGTTAAAGATTACCTTAAGAAGGGAATTACCTACGTGTAGCTTATTGTAAAAGATATAGGTTGTTCCTGGGGTTAAAGATTACCTTAAGAAGTGAATTGCCTATGCATAGTACATGAATGGTCATTAACCAAATCAAGCTAGATAGTGGGTGAAGAGATGAATTTTATATGAAACTTTGGCCAAAGTAGTGTAAGTAGCCACTATTTACAATGTCAAGGTTCACTATGTCTAGTATAGACATTCTGGTTCAAGATTTTCATACTTTTAGGTGTAGCTACCGTATGATTAGGTTCTGGTTTGTAGGGAATGACACTAAGCTCAGTAAGGCTATTTGTTATGGGGTTTTACCAACCAATCTCTTCATTGAATGGTAGGTCCATCTTGCCATATATGGCAGATGTGCGGGGGACCACATTTGAGTCTGTGGTTGGTGGAAAAGCACTTGAGTGATGCTTCTCCTCATCAGTTGGTAGCTGTGATTTGCAGGGGATTTCTTGGACCATTTGTTACTAGTGCTAATGAAGCTTGTGGAGCTATGTATGTTATCTTATATATGCATTTATGTGGAAGTTGTAATGCAAGATATGTTATCTTGAGTTTTTAAATGTATTGGAAAAAATGTAATATTCAATTATAATGTAAATGGAAAGTTTGGAATATGTTCTATTTCAGATGTGCATTTAGTCTTTGAAATAGAAGAATTTTTTTTATATCTATGAGTTTTGAACATAGTTATTTACTTGAGGTTAAAACTTAGTGAATTTACTTTTGTTGAATAATCAACATGTTACACTAAATCTATATTTCTATTATTTCTTTAGATTTTTGAAAGCTAGTGGGCTCAATAATAGGCTAGGCATCTTTATGTTGGGGGAAGTCCCTTGAGAAGTGATCATATTCGTGATAAAAGAGGTATTGGATGTTAAATGCTCATAATCTAAGACTTAGGTGTGGACTTAATCCAAAAATTTAATTTTGATGGTTTCAAGAAGTCCTTTTTTGAGGTTAATTTTTACAAGATTTATGTAGAGACCAATCCAAAAAATTCCCAATTTTATTACCAATGAGTTCTAAAGAAGGTTTACACTAAAAATATAGAGGAAGGAAAGGAAGCCTTAACCAAACTGGAACCTCATCAAGAACATCCACTTATAGATTGAAATGAGCATACCATGTGTTGATAAACAAAGTATTGGTCCCATGAATCAAGGACCACTCTAAAAAATAACATTACACTCCAAAAAAGACTTGAAGATAACTATGAAGTATCCTCATTTACATCATTAGTTCATAAGTAAATATTTTAATCCCTACACAAAGTTTATCCTATGTTTGAGGGTATTTGGTCTTGGTGATAACCCAATGAAGTAGCCAACTAGGGCACACTCCATTAAGGAATCAATAGAATAGATCATATTTTTGGTAGTTGAGAGGTCCACTCATTTCCTTCTTCTTCTCATCTTATTTTAATGGACTTGTTTGTGTAAAACACGCGTGGAAGTTGAAGTACAAGAAGTAGCATTAACAAAGCTCTTGAAAAAGTAATTATCCATTAAGAGAGATTTTTCTTATCCACATATGTATCACAATAAAAAAAATGCGCATCATAATTAACACTAATGGGGATCTCTTGATTGATAGCATGAGAAGCCAAACGAGGCTTTAAGTGGCCACTTCTCATTAAAGGTAATTAGGGTTTCAACTAGTTCTTGGCATTAACAAACTCTAGAAAGATAATCAATGGTAAATCAAGGGTAACACAAATATAATAGTCTTGGATCAGAGATCAATAAAATTAAAAGGTAAAATCCTAAGCTAAGAGTAAAAGGATTCACCAAATGAAAGGGAGAATGTAATCCCTTTTATGTAAAATATCCCATGATAAAATAATTAAACAAACATAATAAAAAATTACCCTTAAGGATTACACAGTTGGCATTAGTAACTATCTAGAGTAATGTAATAAAATACATACAAAAAAACAATTAAACACTTGGGTAACAACTGGGTAACAATAAAATAACTATCTATTATGAATGGTTCATAAGGCACAACACTTGCTGAAGGTTTTGCAAATGGGGTAACAACTCAATCGGGCTTAACCTTGGAGAAAACTCCCTGGTTAAGCGCGCTTGAGCTGGAGCAGTACTGGGATGGGTGACCTCCCGGGACGGACCAGTGCTTCACCTCTGTGAGCATCACCTAGATGCAATGAGTGCTAAGTGGACCATTCGATATCATGAGAGATGGGTTCTTGTTGAACCACTACTCATGAAACATGGGTCAATGAGTTTGACTCGAAACTACACGGTTGAATCCTGATAGCAATATCATAACAATTAAACAAATTAAGGGCTCTTCACTAGCATTTTGATGCATATATGTTGTGATAGATGGTTAAAAGTGATTAGTGAAGGTGCAAAAATTAGGAAGGATGAGATTTATGGCTTGGAAACTATAAATTCACCATCACTATGGGTCAATTTTGTGAATGTAGGATTAAGACTTGTAGATTAAACCTGCACAAATGTGAATTTGATTTGGATTCATGAAAATGATAATGTAAATCTTTGGATGTTGTTTGTGTTTAACTTGTCTTAGATATCTTTATTTGTTTTCAAATAAAAAATTTGTTGCATGATTAAGAGTTTGCTAATGCTAGATTATATGTCCCCCCTTTGTCAAACCCTTAGGATATCATGTCAATATTTTTGAAAATGATCAAATGCACTAGGCAAACATCTTAGATGTTGATGCAAGCAGGTAATGTAGTGTTAATTGCTTGTAGATGCTTTCCAAATGATTAAAATAAGCTATAATTAGTTGGTATTAGTTTTTCACAATCCATCAATATGATAGTGTATACTTCTGGATCAATATGATTCTCCTCTTTCTAATGATGGATCATTGAGTGTGGTCCAAAACGTCAAACAAAAAAAAAACACAATTTAATTTAGAAGTATACACTATTCATATAATTATTAAATACAACTTTAAGTACACAAACAAAATATTTTATATTTCAAATTAACATAGTATGATTAATTGAAAAGATTAAGTCAACTCTAAATTTGAATTTAGAAAAATGAAATGGGATAAAATTCAAATTATATGGCAATTTTAAAGAAATGACTCACTTATGAGGTAAAACAAAGGTTAAAAGTGCAAGGTAACACAGTTTCCTCATTACACATTTAACAATTTTATATATGGCCCACCTCCTAACGTGGTAAACGTCTCACCTAATTATACGACTGTTAGAATGGTAGCAGGGCGTCTTCCATTGAACTCCAACTACACAACTTAACTGTGGAGCCCACAGCAGGAAGCCCATTCAGAATTCATAGATAATGGAGATGATTCCGTTTGTCACCTACAGCTTAAAATAGATCACGTGGTATCACAGCCATTATTACACTCTGTGAGCTACTGATCCGCCAATAGGGGAAAAAAGAAAAGAGAGAGAGAGAAAGATCAAATTCTACAGAGTATTCATCAACCACAAGGTAAGCCTTTAAGCCTGATAAAATTTGTAATTTTTTTTATTCAAAATTGTTTTTCCCGGAATGAAATCCATTCCCTTCAAATGATCAATGGAAATTCTCCTCCAGATTTGGGGGCTTTTAGAATTCCGAATTTAAAGGTAAAATCGTATGCCTCTGAAAATCTTGAAAAAACCTCTCCACCACCATCGTCCCATTACTCCTCTTGCGGGGAAAAATTATTTCATTGCGATGATTCAGACTATGATAATAATAAAGGGATGACAATTGGGTATGTAACTGCAAATTCGTTTGAAACGCCCACAATTTGTGGCTCGTTTGGAAGCTGCAATGATTATTTCCTCGACTTAGAGAGCGGGTCGTATAGAAATATGAGCTTCCAAGAAATCCCAAATTTGGAACAGTTTGATTCTCCTGGATATGAGACCGAAGGCTCAGTGTTGAGATCATCAAGATCGAGAAAAAGAAATAGTAAAAATTTGCACAGGAAGAAGAATTTCGTTTTACCATCAGAAAATGGTATTAGGGTTTGGGTTGATAAGAGCAATAATAATAACACTACGGTTCGGTCTGATCATAAGGAAGACAGTGCTTTGAGTACAGGAGAGGGTGAAAAACATGAGCCAGACGATAGGGGTGAGAGCAGAATAGATGGATGCAAGGACTTGAACAGGACCGTATTGGAACTGGACTGTTATCAGGAAAATAGGGGTAATTTGAACTTGATATGTGAATCAGAGACTTCAGAATTGAATTCAATCAAGAATGATGTTTCTGACAATTTTGAACTTAGAACAATTGAGTGTGTTGAGTTTCGGCAGCCGACTTCAAATTCTTTTGATTGCAGTTTTGGGGAAGATTGTAGAATTGTAGATTTAGATAGAGAAGATGTGGGTGTAGGGCAATTGAATCTCAGGGCAGGTGATTGGGAAGTAAATGGGGCGATTGCTGGTGAAGGGTGTTCTTTTACAAGAGAATTTGTGTCTGATCACGAAGGAGAAAGTAATGATGTGTCTGAATTAAATAGTTTGCATGATATAAATCATTTGTCGATGTCTAAGAGGTCTTCAGATTTTGATAGCCAGAGTGAGTTTGATTCAATAATGGGAGATGCAACAGATGATGAAGATGACACCTTAAAGCTTTCACAGAGGAACAGGTCCTTGAATCCTCAGGTTGATGTGAAAGAAACAGGCAGTGATAATCCACTGCTCTTGAATTCAGAGGTAGTTTTTGGTGCTAGTGATTGGGATGAGTTTGTACAGGAGGCAAGAGGAAATGACACGGGCGTTTCCAATCAGGAGGTGGATGTCCGGGAGGTCTGTTGTCATGTAGTATCTGGAAGCACTTACTCCAAGGTGGTAGATACTATGGAGGATATCCGTGGTGCTTCCAATTTGAAGCTAGAAGATTTTTGTAGTTCATTTACAGGGGTTGCTGGTAAACTTGTTTATGAAGACATGCTCACAACTCCTCTTCACTTAGGGGATATCTTTACTAGCAGTGGAAGTGGCAGGCCAGACCTCGAAGAAGATGACAGGCAGGAATTGTCGAGATCTTTTGATGCTGTTCAGAAAATAAACAGGTTCAGAGATCCTGAAAATCTGACTTCAGAAACAAACAATTATGTATGCGGAGACAATGGACTTTCCAACAAATTGCCAAATTCTCTAGTGGATTTTTGTTTGGTAGGAGAGGAAGAAGAAAGGTTGCAATCAGGGAAGCCTCATATTGAAGCCCCTAACCTGGAAGCAGACATTGAAATATCATCTTTGCAGGCATCCTTCATAAAGCTTGAAGATACTAATAATGAAAAGGAATTTCAATGTCCACCTAATAAAGAGGAAATGCAGGAAGAGAAGAATCTTTCAATATTTTGTGCACCGTCAGCAAGGAAAGCATCTGGTGAAACAAGCACGTCCTTTCTCTCTTCATCTGATACCAAAACAATATGTTTGCCTGTGGCAGTAACAGAAAAAAAGTTGGAGAAAGTTCCAAGAATTGAAGTAAATGGTGAGAGTTTTATACCAATGGCATCTAGATCAAGAAATATCCGTCTCTGTGACATAAACCTTGGTATAGAGACGATAGATGCTAGAGATCGGAGAAAACAAGACCTTGGACCAGATGAGGTTAGTGACACATACACTTAAGTTTTATAGGCACAATTATTTTATGACAATTGGTTAAAATGTTCTATATATCTTTGATTAAACTTATTTTTCAGCATTTGGATCAGTTAAGTTATTTTATATTTTGGAATTTTGAGAAACAAACGGAAGTCATTTCTTTTATTTTTAACAGAAGTTATTTTTGAAAGGCTGGTTCAATCTATTTGACTTAATGAACTTTCTTAATTGTTCCTTTGAATCCCTTGCTGCAGCAGTGAAATAGTCTGATTGCATGACGCTGATTTTGGTTTATTAAATATTTTTTTACTTGTGGATTTCATTATGGAAATAGGGATTGCCAATTACCTATGAAATTTGGGAATATGATTTCTCTAGTTTGGTTTTGTTTGTTATTATGAAAGCAAATATACAAAAATAATAGTCTTTGCGGGGAAGAAGTGACTATCAGATTGATTTGATATGCTGCTATGAGTTAAGCCTTTTTTGAAGAATGTTTTAGTTGCCATCAACACTGCATTTGTGTAGACACTATAACTACGGGGAGTGATATAGGATGCAAGGAGAATACATTTACAAATAGCACTTTCCACTTGTAGGCCGATGATTTAATAATGTTTTGTTAATAGCCAACCCATTATGTTTTGTTATAGCCAACCCATTATGTTTTGTTGCCATTAGGTGGTGATGTAACTTCTTGTGCTCGGTTGTTGATAAGTGTATAACCAATAATTGTATGTGTTGCCATTTAAAAAGCAAGTCTATGTCAGGGAAGTTATGCTGATTTTGGGCCTCTCTATACTGAATAGTTGTAAAGACATTACCTAACTGAAAACATGTGGTTATCTGGTATTTATTGTGTTCATTGTTCTACTATTATTGTTTATAGTACTGTAATCTGGTAGTGTAGAATTAGTAGCAAACATTTTGGCCCTGTTGCCTTTGTAAAATTGGGAGACAAAAACTTGGGAAACAACAGTCAATACTGATTAACAAAATATTAAAAGGATGGCAAAATAAATGCATCAACTAATTGACAAAGGTGAGAATGATCTTGCAAGGGATTTAAGATATTTCTGGGACTTATCTGTAGGAGAGCATTTTCATGAAGAAGTTGAAGGAAACCAATTGTCTCAAGACATGATTTGGAACAATTTGGTGGTAACTGAAGACGTTGAAACACTGCTCAATCGCCTACCTTGACTTCTTGCTCAACATTATACCATATTTTAAGGTCTTCATGCTGAACAAAACTATGAAGCATGATGAGAACAAAGCCTACAGTGGTATGAGGAAAGGGGTTGCTGCGAAGAAGAAGAAATATTAGATGATTGATGCTGGACCTTGAGAAATTAAATGCCATTGATTCCAAACTGTTGGGAATAGGATGCCATTTAATTGCAATCCTAAACATATTTCATGTATCTCCTAAGTCCTTGGAAAGTGTTCCCCAACACTAGGATTAGAAAGAGATTAGATTCGAATGAAATGAACATGTTAAATTGACATTTGTAATTAATTCTAAATGATAGGAACATGTGGGGACGCCCATGAAGAGCTCTTACAAAATAGGAGCACATGGGGCACCCACATGGAAGGTGGAACTCATCTTGAGTTAAGTTAACTGTTTGGAGTAAAAGATAACACTTCAGTAATGCATGTAAAGATCCTAGAAGTTAGGGATTGATTTTTACATGCATGGAGTTCAGTTCAGATCAGTTCAGTTCAATTCAGTATTAGTTTAGTTCAGTTCAGTTTAGTTTAGTTCAATTTAGTTATGGTTCAGTTATCTTCAGTTGCATGTAGTTAGCTTCAGTTGAATGCTAGTTGATTTCAATTGACTTGGAATGCAGGACTAATGACTTGAGTTGCATGACAGATAATAGGTGATACATTCAGTTAAGTGGGGATGATCAATCATGCATGATATTTGCATGAATGGTGGAGAGATATGTTTTAGTTAACAGAGATTGACTTGGACCCACCTCGGGCACCCAAGTTGACATCTTGGAGTTAACACTTTTGCATGATAAGATATTTTATAAGGCTGAGTTAAGTGGGCCCATTCTTGGGCGCCAACTTTGAGGATAAACTTAGAAGATATCTTTGGAATCAACGTTGAGTTATGACTTTAGTTTGGGATGCCCAAATGGATGAAGGACTTGTTTTGACATTGTTCTTCATTGTAGAACTCTACTTGCAAAGAATAGGCGTGGGTTTTGTGAGATAAGCATTGTGCTTTGTACTTGCAAGGCTCATTATTATCTATTTAATGCAGCAAGTTGAAGAGAGTTAATTAGATTTTATTGCAGGTTGTAAAGAAGAATTGTTGAGGGAAAAAGAAGCATCTCAAGCGAGGATTGGAATTATTGTAATCTTATTTTGAGATTAAATAATACATTGATTCTTGGTGGAGTTTTTTCCCGAAAGGGTTTCTCCATGGTATATGCTGTGTAACTTCTTTCTTTTGGTTTTATTCGTCTATAATCTTCTTTCTACTTGTACAAATGGTAAAATAAATTAAACAGATAATCATCCACAAAGAAATCGTAACAAAGAACACTTAATTAGATCTACAGTATAATAGTTTTACAAGTTTTAAAGCTACATAATTACCTCCATTTTCAACACAAACAAAGGCATGAAAAAGGGACAAACTAGTGAGGGAGTGGACTAAACTAAACTATTTGATAATCTATTCAATTACTTGAACAACAAGAAAGAAGATAAGGGCTGTGAGAAGTTGTTCCTATAGGAAGTCAAGGCCACTAGTATTAGATGGCAGTGGCAGTGAAAGTCGAGGTCGAAGCCAAAGTGTAGTAGGAGCTAGAGCTGAAGCCAAGGATTCAATTGGCACCAAAACATCGTATGCCATGTACAAGCGCTGCATGGGTGGAGATTGCACAACAATTGCCCCTTCTAGAAGAAGGAGTAGGTCTTGTAGATTGGGTAAGATTAGCAAGTCCAATAGAGTCTAGAGACTCCATAGAAGAAACGATGAATCTCTTTCCTTTGAAGGGAATTCCTGACTTTGAAGTAGAGTTGAATATTGATTTCTTCATGAAAGAGGAACAAGCTGCTTATGATGCAAATATCCTTGGGATAAAGGAACTACTAATTTAAGATCCACAGCCAATAATGCTTGGGCAAGCTCAACTAATAGTAGGAGAGAGTAATATCGAGGGGGAATTTGAAGTTGACCATAATAGGGTTTGTATTATTGCTGAAGGGTCAAGTGTAGGGACATGCCCAATAGTGGTGAGGAACATCCAACATAGACCTTTTGTAGGAGGATCTTATTTGGAGGATCACCTCAGAGAAATTCCATGGTAATCCATCTACTCCATCTCTTGAGAAACAAAAGTTGCCAAAGTTTATTGGAGATGAATATGAAGATCATGTTTGTCATTATAGGATATGCATTATCATATGGATTGCCAATGTGCAGATAGATCAATGCAATTGATTGAGAACCATTTCAATTTGAGACGCTTTCTATTACATTTCAAGGAGTGGTGATTCACTGGTATATTGATATCCTAGATCTTGAGAAAGCCACATGGAACAAACTTAGGAATTAAACTCTCGAGGGACAACAAGAAGTTTGTCACAAAAATATATAATACCCAATAGTGTAAACATGAGATTTTATGAGCCTACAATAGCAGGCTTAAATAATTATTAAATGAAAATGAGAAGGAATTGGTTGATGGTTTGAAAAAGCCATGGTTCATTGAAGGTTTGATACCCTTACTATGAAGCAAGATGAAGGCAGTTCCATCCTCAAGTGAAGATGATTTTGATTCAAGTTGTAACGAAGAGAGATACATTCAAGCTCTTGGTAGGGACACATTGAAGATGATGAAAGAGCTAAAGGACATGATAGAAGAATTAAGAGATCTTTGGTGTACAAACCATAAAGTAGAAGGTCATACTAAAGCCAATTGCCCAAAGAGAATGTTTTGTGAAATCTGTCAAGTCATGGGCCACATAGTCAAGAATTGTCCCTACAATTTGAAGAATAAGAGTGCCCAAGTACTCTTTGCTCAAGGAGAGCCATTGAGACCACTGGCCACTCTAATGAAGTAGTAAACGAATAAAGATGCACTTACTAGTGCATCTACAAGTGCATCACTTGGTGGACATCAAAATCAAAGACATAATAGAAATCAGAATATGGATGGAAGTAGAAGACGGATCTAGTATAATGGCCATTGCCAACTAGTTATACAATGCTGAAAGTGTACTAAGTGGGGTCATTTCGCAAGAGATTGACCTACCAATTGAGATACTCCCATAATTGTTTGCCATTGGTGTGGACTCAACGATCATCTTGATTTTAATTGTCCAAAACAAAGTGAATTTCAATAAGATTGGCATTATTGGTGAGGACATAGTAATGGTAATTACTAGATCACAAACAAAAAGAGTTGACTACCTGGCCCCACCCACAAAGAAATAAAGTTGGTTGAAGCAAGAGCAGGAGATGAGAGAGAAATGCTTGAAGAGTGGAGGTAATCAAATGTGGGTGTAGCAACGAGAAAACTTAGTTTTGCTAAGGCTACTGCCAGGAAAGTATTGAAAACCACAATAGAATAAAGATGATGGATTTATTGCATAATATTTTGGACATAGGCTATAACTACAAACATACATGGCCGCACAATGAAGTATACACGCCTAGTGTTAGATGGCACAACATTGGGTGGGAGAGACCACATGAAGTAGAAGAAGGAAATGAGAGTGTAACCTTTCAAGTGATAAAATAATTGACCTTATGCTCCTAATGATGAATTTAGCTCAACAATTTATGGTCATGCACATGGAGATGCTAGGAAGTAAGATTACTAATGCCATTGTTGACACTAGATTTGGTGTAAACATCCTTATCAAGGAGACTTGGAGGAGTCTCAAAAAACCCACAATCTAGCCACCAACCTTCAAGTTGGTGGAATTAGATCAATATGGTATAAAAGTACTAGGAGTCTCATGGTGTAAAATATAATTATTGGCACCTAGTCATTTATCTTGAATTCTAGTCATCGTAGTGAAGAAGGCATATGATGTATTATTGGGTCAAGGTTAGCCAATAGCAGCTAAATTTGACCATAATTGGAAAAATAATTTGTTATCCATTGAAAATAGACGCTGGAAATATATATAAGATATAAAGAACCAAGTAGTGAGCAAAGATGTAGCCTCTTTTGGAGGGTCATCAAATTTAGATTTTGATGAAGAATGCTTGGTAGGTGAAAACTCAAGTACCATAGAGCCAAATGATGAAGGGGTTCCAGAGGAACAATCCTACTTCAAGGAAGAAACCAACTTTCTTAGAGGACTCCTCCATTAGAAAAATAGAAGATTATGAAGTCTTCTACCTTGGGTGTACTTTTGTGGAGATCATGGATATTGCAGAATGGAAAAGAAAGGAATGAGATGACTATAGAGAATCTAGTCATTAGGTGTATCCTCTAGAATTTACAAAATGTAAAGAGGGTAATGCTAAGGTGGATGAGAAATTTGCACATCAATTTGGTAGCACCTAGGACATGAAATACAAAGATTCCCCTAAGGTGAAGGTAAATTTGGGACTAAGAGATTCCAAAATGATTATGGTTGGAAACGATTGTGATCTAATATTGAAGACAATTGTACTCATAATCTTTATAGTCTATAAGTATGTATTTGCTTGGATATATAAATACCTAATAAAGGTACCACTAGAGATAGATGCTCATAGAATCAACCCCTTTAATACTTGGAGCAGAACTAGTATGAAGGAAAGCATATTCGATGAATCCAACATTATATTGCAAAAGTGTAGGAATTAGTAAAAGCTTGATGCATGTATAACTTTTATGGTGCAAACAAGTGATTGGGTATTCTTAATAGTAACAAATTTGAAGTTTGAACAAATCATTAGGAAAAATAAGAATATTTGTTGATTTCCAAAGTCTGAATATAATTGCCATTAAAGATTTGTTTCCAATTCCATTTATAGATTCTATATAGAAGTGGGTGGGCACAAGATTTACTCCTTTATGCATAATTTTTTTGTTTATAACTAGATTAGCATATCTGAAAAGATAAAATGGAGGCCACCTTTGTGGTAATAGATGGGATGTATGCATACAATCAAATGCAATTCGGACTTTGCAATGCTTTGGTTACTTTTTAGTAGATTAATCTAGCATGTATTTGATAAGATGGCAATGGGAAACTTCAAGGCCTTTTTGGGTAACTGGTCCATTTACAATAGTCAAGAGAGACATCTATTGGCTCTAACCATAGTTGGAAAACTTAGACTCAGCAAAAATTTGGTAGACCCAAATTTTTTGGCTTGGCAAAAACTCGACAACATAAAAAATTGCTTAAATTTCTTTAGAAACACATTTTTTTTTCACAAAATTCAATGACAAGATGTATCCAATGAGTCCATAAATGAGTATAAACACGTTTTCTATTAAATTTGATTGATTTGAATGCAAAATGAGTACAAAATCGCATCCTCATGGGGAATCTGGATGGCTCATAGCTTGATGCAATAGATAGTTAACAAAATGAAAATAGTAAATTGTAAACTATAAATAAATACAATATTTTACATCTTCCTCTTCCCTAATCTACTGAAAACTAGGGGAGAGGTAGAGGTTCTATTCCTTGGAGTCTACTGTGGCTTCTCGATTGGCATGGAAGGCAGTGGCTTGACCTCCATCTTGGTAGTAAATGGCAATGACTCTTCCTCAGCCTCATCAATGTCATCCAACCCTACATCTCTTGGTGCACCCAGTTCCACATCCTCCAATGCCTATCTCTCAAAATCCAAAATTTCATCCTCAGTAAACAATGGAGGTTGTTCATCTTGCCCTGTCTAGTCACTATAAGGATCTATCTCATCCAATTCAATGGGATCCTCTAATTTGTCCTCCACCCTTCCTGTGCGTAACCGAAGGTTGTATTGCACAAAGACAAGGACATTGAGGCATTTTTGGGCTAATTTGTTCTCTTCTTTGTGTGGATGGCCTCAAACAAGCTCCAATTGCGCTCCTAGTTGGATGCACTACAAGGTTGGCATAGAATGTAGATGACAAGTCTTTGGAGATTTGGTGTATTTGCACCCCACTTTGTCCACCAAGACTCTACAAAATAAAATATTCAAGGTTGGCATAGAATGTAGAGGACAAGTCTTTGGAGATTTGGTGTATTTGCACCCCAATTTGTCCACCAAGACTCTACAAAATAAAATATTCAAGAGTTAGAAATCAAAGTCAAAACATATTTTATTAAATCATCAGTAGTTGTAAATTTGAAATTTGTAACTTGTAAGATGCATGTGAAATAAAGACCACAAATTTTATATCTGGTGTCTAAGTGGTTCTTCCTCGGATAGATAGCTCTGAAGAAAAGAGCCTACCCCTTTCAGCCTTGTAACTTAAAAATTCTTTGATAATGTCTCTCACCTCAACCTGGGGTGTCATCCTCTGAATGTATGTTGCGAGGCCCTCCATAACCTCTCCATTAAGATTTGAGGTGTCTAAATAGAAAAAATGAGGGTTGAGGAAGTACCTTGCTGCATGGATGGGTTGGTGGAGTTGATTGTTCCACCTTCTATCAATGATCTCCCATATGGGATCAAATTTGAGGTTGTCGCCCTTGTAATAATTTCTAATAGCCTCTTTGGCCCTATCCATGGCCTCATAAATATACCCCATTGGGTTTTGATCGCCATCTACCGAATGGAGAACTCTAACAAAGGGCTTCAACACCTACTATTTACAAATACAAAAAGATTAAAGTTACAAATTAATAATGAAACATTTAAATTAAAAAATATATATTCAATTTTGAATTTAAATTGAAAGTTTTGAGGTTACCTTCACATTCTCTATAGCTCTTTGCACAAAAAGGTTGTCAAAGGCTATGCTTGCAACCCTCTCTCCTTCAAGCTTCTTCGAATAAGATGAGTCTAGCCATGCTTGACTTACAAACATTTGTTTCAAAGTAGTCAATGAACCATTAATGCTTTACAACATTAGGAAAATCATTGCAAACCTTGTGACACCCGATTTTACCAACTCTTTTCCTTGCATTTGATCTCTCATCAAATGAAGAACCCAAGGGTGATTGTAGATAAA
The DNA here is from genome assembly GCA_007258455.2 of Sequoia sempervirens. Taxonomy (NCBI): domain Eukaryota; kingdom Viridiplantae; phylum Streptophyta; class Pinopsida; order Cupressales; family Cupressaceae; genus Sequoia; species Sequoia sempervirens. The sequence continues at coordinate 31,444 of VDFB02283593.1, read as the reverse complement.
TTTTGTGATGCTCCTTGCATCATCTACAACCGGTGTCACCCAATCAAGTTTTCCTATGTCCTCCAAAAGAAGGTCAAGGCAATGTGCTACTCAAGGTGTCCAAAAAAGTGTGTTATGTTTGTCTTGGAGCAATCTCCCAACCGCCACATATGCTGCTTTCAGTTATGATTTGCACCACATTTTCTATGCCCACCTCCATGACAATTTCCTCCAACATTAAACAATGTTTCGACATTTAGTACTTTGTTTGAGGCATCCATCAATTTCAAAAAAACAACCTCACCATTTGAAGCTATCAAAAAATTAATAATGGTGCGGTTTTTCCCATCCGTCCACCCATCTAAAAAAATGGTGCAGCCATATTTTTTCCATTCCTTCTTTTGTTCTTCCACTATTAGCCTTGTCCTTTCAATTGCATTGGTGAGCAACCTACAAGTACAAAGTAAAAGTAAAAAAAATTAATTTTTAAACACAAAAAGGACATACATTAATGAACATAAATTTATTCTAAAATTCAACATAAGTTACTTTAAGTATAAATTAGCATTAAAAATTAAAATTAACTAATCTCCCACTCAAGTCTTTGTGAGAAGCCTTGTAGCCTTTTCTTGCAACTATCAATGTAGTTATCAAATTCTCACAATAAGGACTACTTGCCACATTGAAAGGACATGTAGCTTCTAATAATGGTTATGCTTCAGGTGTGTTTCTAGGCACAAAAAAACTATGTGGTGTGTATGTAGATGTAGGTGCTGTTGCTGGCACTCTAGTAGAAGTAGATGAAGTGGTGGTGGTGGATGTGTTTCAGATGTGTGGACCACAAAGAGAGCCCACTATGCCTTGACATGTCGTATCTTCATCTGATTATGGTTGAACTTGAGCACCATGACCACTAGCTATGGATGCTGCTATGGTTGCTCTTGTTCTCTCCTTTTGCAATTTTTTCTCTTCTACAACTGCAAGTAGGGTGTTCATCTCTCTTTTTATCTCTTCGATGGTGTTGGCACAAGGCTTGGCATCATGATGAGTAATGCCCACAAAATGGTATTGGAGGCGATTTATGCCTCATGATATAAATTTGTGTATCAAAGCAAATAATTGACCCAAGTACTAGTCCTTGATAGGCATATTTCTAGGTAGGGTCTCTAGCTCCAGCAGGATGAGTGCCTATACTTGGCAGTGGCATTGACGGAGTGGAGCTTGAGGTTGAACTTGATCCAAAAGCTTTTCTATTTGCCATTATATGATGTATTTAACCTATAGATACAAAGTGAAAGCACAACATATTAATTTTTTAATACAAAAAAACCTAAAGTTTACATAAATCACTAAAAATTAGTGTAAAATTAGTTTAAATCAGCAAAAATTTAATATAATGTGAAGATTATAATTTTTTTTATCCAAAAAAAGTTTTAAATAAAAAAAAAGTTGTGTATGCAAAAAATAGTGAAAATAGCAAAAAAATCAGAAAAAATGATAAAAAAATGGCTATGAATCCAATTTTTTGGAATTTGAATGCAAAACTACTACCTAGTTTGAGCATATGATGATTTTTTTTAACCTAGATGTTGGATTTTGCAGCCAAAATGAAATAAAAAGTAAAAAAAAAATAAAAAACAAAAATGTGCTTCAAATTTGCCTTTGTAACAACCTTCCTAGACTACAGTTTAAAATTTTCAATTGACAACTATCTTTCAGCTGAACTACAACTAACTTGTTTTCAATACTAAGGTTTCCAATTTGTTTCCAACTAAATCAAATAAGTAACTAACTTTTGAGTTTTCAGTTTTCAGCTGAAGTGAAACATTTAACTGTTTCCTCTAACCGTTTCACGGAAGAACAATATTTAATAACTGCCAAACTAGGTTTTCCTTCAAGCGTAAAATAACAAACTGAAGAGAAACTACTAAGGCATCATTAACTAACTTCCATTCATAACAAGTAAAGAAATTAACCGTCTAACTTTTTCATTCAAAACTGACTTTGAGTAATACATTAATTACATAACAGTAAATGTAGCAATAAAGTACTCAAATGAACATTTATTTGTACCTGAATTAGCAGAAGGAAGTAACCATTATACAGTCATCATTAAGCTGAAATGTTGATCATCATCACTTGAGGAAGGAGAAATATTATCAAGGGCTTTACCACCCAACCAAGACCAACTGGTCCCCCAAGTTTCTTCAACAGAAGAACCCAACCCTTCACGAGGGTAATCAACATGGATCAAATTATCATGACACCTCTGAGCCTGGTGTCAAGGACCTATACCCCCTGATCAACCTAACTAAGGGTACCTCCCAACTAGAAAGGCCTCTCTGATCAGTGGTATATCTGGTACTTGATAGCTGACAGATGTTGAATCTCGCATCGTACCTTGGCCAAGGATTTTAATATTTTCTGGCACTCCTGTGCCGATGTCTCTGGCACTACTGTGTCGACATCTCTGGCACTCCTGTGCCATCAGCACTCACCTTTGCTCGGCATGACAACTCTATGATCAAGTTTCTTATAATTTTGCATCAACTGATTCGGTTATTGTTCTTTTCTTAGATTATGGTTAAGCTGATACCATTAAGCATCTATTCATGAAGAGAGAGACTCAGCTCAACATCTTTCACTTTCTCTTAAGACTAACTGCCTTCTCTAAACAAAGGATGTTTTCATTGAGCAACTATGACCAATGACATATTCCATTAAGTGGTCTTTATTCAACTTTGTATTTTGGACCCAAGTTTATATTACAAGGTTTGGTTAACTTTTGCAACTGAACGAAAAAATGATCTGTTTGCCAAAAACATGACAAATGAAGAAGTCAAAGTCTTGGCACCCGTAAGGATTCTCCAGATTTATCAAACTTTGTATGAGAAAGACCTATGCCAACTCTGATACCCAAAACAGAGTGGAAAGATTACTTAATCTGAATTCGTTTAAGACTGTCCTCAGTCCAGATTTGGTTCTCAATCTTTTCTTAAATTTTATGGTTAACTCATTACTTAAAAACTTGAAGGAAGAGTAACTTTGGACTCCCTATCATCTCTTTTCAGAAAGAAAGACAGAAAAGCTTCTATTCAATTGAGGAGAGGTCAATCATGCTTCCGGGTTCAAAATTAGTTTAAGATGAGCATATGCAAATTCAATTAAGGAAAATTCTTGAACAGATTAATGACAAAAAGAAGGGATTCATTCAACGGACCATTCAGTGTATAAACAAATACTGATTCAAAATACTTTTAACCAGATTAAGAAATTTGATAAGTTTGCTTCCCTAGCATGGAGATATATGAATGGTTAAGAAACTGAACGAAGCTTTCATTAACAAATAAAAGTCTCCGCTACTTGCCTGTTTGATGTGTGATTTAAGTTTAAGGAGGTACCCCGATCTCATCACAGAATACTCAACTAAGTCGACAATGAAACTCTCAGCCCTACTGGCCTGAGATATGTCCAGAGACAGCCACGCATGTACAAAATTTTCATAGAGTAATCTGGAACCTGAACGCAAGGACAAGCTTCCTGTGTACTCGACAAGGAAAATAAGATTCCACGAGGTGGGACAATAGCGTCCAAGAAAAACGTTGCCCTGAGTTACCCTTCGCCATCCACCCGCAGGTCCATCAATGGAAACAATTTAAGTGCGATGACCCAAAGACAAAATAAAAGAATGCCCGAATGAAAGAGAGCCAAAAGAATTATATTTTTTTTGATGGTAGACCCCGTGCGAGAAAGATACACCAGTAATTAAAGGCGAATGCTGAGAGATAGAATACTTAAATGAAGAGATGAGATTCCACCCTCTGATGAATGATGCGCAAGCATTACCAGATTCCAACAACAGCTTCGATAGAGCTCACCCAATGATTAGAATCTCAAAGTCACCCACAACAAAGAAAAAAAACGGCAAACTAAATAGGCTCAAGCCAAGCCGATAGTACAGAGGAAAAGATTTTTCCAACATGGAACTAAGATTAGCACAGTGGATTTAGCAATTTTCAAAGTAGAGCCGAAACAGAGAACAAGAAATTGACAAAGAACCCCAGACATTGACCCTGCCTTACCCCCGAGAAAGAACCTGAGAAGCGGAGGAGAGGATAATGAAGAATGAATGTCTATTTTATTAAGGAAACTTCGAACTTCCAGCCGTTTCCCAAGAACTATTCATCTACCCTTTCTTGGGCGTTCCTCCAGAGTGGATAGCGAGCTGCCTCCAGGCCCAATGCCAACATAATTTCCACTTCAAAAATTTTAGAAGGAAAGAATCATTCAATGCAAGATTAATATTTCCAAAAGTTAATTAATATGAGATATCGATTGCTCCTATTCCAATTTATTATTATTTAATTATGACATTATTAATCAATTTGCAATCTCTAAAAAAAAATAATAATTAAAGATTAATATATGTATATATTTAAATTAACTTATAGAGTAATTGATTACTTTATATTATTTATGACCAAGTTACGTTTTAGATTTTTGTCATACACCGGCTCGAGGTAGACGATAAAATAGATCCAATGTCAACCATGTCCTCTCCCTGATGATATTCCCCTTTCTCTCATGACGGCGGCAAATCCTGCATCCACTGACAAGGACTGTGGTTAGATCGTTCTCAACGGCTAAATAATATGCATTTAAATTTAATCTCATGATCTCTTACGAAATCAATACTTTCACTTGCAAATAAAGAGTTCGTTAATAATTCACAGTTACGACAAAAGTACCAACTATTGCATTCTCAATGTCACAGTCATATGAAAGTAGTTATTTGCAACTAATATTGTATTCGAAACACATAACCAAACATGTAATCTCGATGTAAGGGATGCGACAGCCTTCCAAATTCGTAAAAAGTCCTTTTCAATCTTTTAAACATGTTGGAAATGGCATGTTTTTAGGTGGCAGCTATTTTTGAGGGTTTTCCTTTCCTTTTTAAGCGAAAAAAAGCGTGATTTTGTGATTTTGCATTAGTTTATGACTCGTTTGCCTTTTTTGCTGCCATTGTCGAGATTTTAAGTTGAACTCATTGACTTTTTGGTGAGTACTCACCAAAAAATCAATGAGTACTCACCAGAAAGTCGGCGAGTAAGTGGTGCTAAAACTTGCTACTCACCTAGCTTATTGAGTTTTCGGCGATTGGGCCAACTATGGCTCCCTAACAAAGTGTATGTGGCAAAATCGGCTTTGAATCCAAACATGTGTAGATTTGCAATATCTCAAGGGAAGCTCCTTGGCCATGGTGTGTGTAAGGTCAGATCAAAGATGGACTTGGATAACATAAGGCTCATTGTGGAAATAGAGGCTTTGGGCGACATGACTAGAATAAAGTTCTTCTTAGGTCATGTTGGATACCATAGATCATCAATAATTTTGCACAAGTATTTTATCCTTTGGATTTTTTAACAAGGAAATGAACCTTGTTCATGAAAGGAAGCGGAGGTGCAATATACATTTCATACACTACTCAACGAGAGGAGGTATGTGAAAAAATTAGATTGATCACATAGTTACAAGGAAATAGACACAAGCAATATACCATAAAATATTGATTTATGTGGGGAAAACCCTTTTGAGAGAAAAACCCACACTCCAAAGCAAGTTGATGTATTATTCAGTAATGAATGGTTACAAGACATTTGTAGAGTCTAAGCTTTTATTGGAGTATCACTGACAAATAATTCAAAGCAATTTTGGCAGCATAATAGTACTTACAAAATGCACTATGAAACCTCCATCTCAAGCACTTGATACATTGGAGAAGCAATATACGTGTCAACATTTTAATTTGCACTTTCTAGTGCAACACAAAATGGAATAAATGTGCAATAGAACTGCATTTTGTACTAGAAGGGGAAGCTTTCCTTAAAATAAAAATTAACCTACTATGAACAATATGTACTTGCAATTTACAATCTTTACAACGGTTTTTTGGGGATTTCACATTCAAGCTGAATATATTTTAAATGTGTATCTCTTGGGTTGGCCTAGTGTAAAAGATTGAAACAATTTTGCAAGGTAAGGTAAAGGATTTTATGCTTTTTGATTGAAAATAATCCTAAGACTAGAGGCTTGAGCTATTTAGCTAAAATTGGAGACTAAACAATGCAATTACAAGAACAACATAAAGATTAAATAACCTAAAATACATACACAAGACGTTATAATTTAAAATATGACAATTACATTCAAAGCTACAATTGTCGATCTAACACCTACTACAATACAAAGTTTTTAGTAATTATTAAGTTACTTTTAACTTAAAAAAGCATGATAACACAAGGTGAAAACACTTCCAATAGTAATTTAGAAGTGAAATAGGCATGATATTGCTATCAAGATTCAATCGTGTAGTTTTTTTAGTCAAATCATAATCTGACACATTGTGGAAAATACCTCCTACTTATCATTGAAATAGGCTTACTAAATTCTACCAAATGTTGAATTTTGGATTTAACAATAACACTAAATACTCGGTGAATATCAATTTCAATATGTAGGCGTGAGAATTACCATTAGGAGTTAAGTGTAAAATAACACTTATTTTTTGTTTACAGAACATTGCATGAAAATAAATGAAGGAAATTATCTTCTACTTTTATCCTAAATAGCTTGATTGCATGAATGCAAGCTTTACTACAAACTAATCCTATTCACTAATTCTAATTTTAAGACATGCAACTGTTAGTTCAATTAACTATTAAAATTATTTCAATTTATTTTTTAGAAGTCACATCTCTTGCATGGCAAGATATGCAAAATATACTTCTAAAAATAGTTGTCTCCTCAAAAAAACTTGTCATGCTAAAAATAGAGACTACTAAAAATAGACCAAGCTATAAGTAGCTTCGACTAAAAATAAGTAAATAACAAATCCCAAAACATGCTTCTTTCTTTGAAAAAGATATTGCTAAAAAGAGCGAGCTATTTTCGTCATAGGTTGAAGATAGATTTCTAGATAGGCGGCTTTGGATAATTTTGATGAAACTTTTTCCTTGTTTTGAACAAAGTGAATATTTAAAAGTTCTTTGAAACCTTTAGTCATGATGATATGGCAAACACTTGAACTTAAGCAGTCAGCTATGGCAACTTCATGCATGAAAGATGACTTTATTGTTTTGGAGGAACTTTTTACAACGGTCATTGCAAAAAAGTGTGCCTCAATATCAACACATTATTTTATTGTTTTACTTCGGAGGAACTTTTTACTATACTTGCCATAAAAAATTGTAACTCAACCAACACTTTATTTTTATTTTGGAGGAACTTTTTCACTACAATTGTTGCCAAAAAGTGCACCTAGAGGAACTATCTATTATGGTCGTTACCAAAAAATGCGCCTCAATATCAACACTTTATTTTTGGAGGAACTCTTTATTATGGTCATCACTAAATAGTGTGGCTGCACTTTAAAAGATGACAAACACTTATAAAAAGTGTGCTGTATAATTTTTTAGTTCAGGTGCAGTTTTTCAACCTTGGTTGCACTTTTTAAATTAATAACACATTTATAAAAATTGTGCTTTATGATTTTTAAATGCCTTGTTGGAATCATCCAATTTCAGAAAGGTGTGCCTTTTTCCTTACTGACTTTGCTGTCCAAGAAGTATATTATGTGTGATTCCCTTTATTTTGGTTGACTTTTCTAGATGTTGGCAACAAGCCATCCTCTTGAAATATAAGATTTTTCGTCTTTTCTTTTGGATGATTTCCTTGTGTTGAAGTGCCAATCTTCAAATTCTGACTTGAGTTATTCATTTTTTTTTCTTGGTTTGTCTTGATGTTGGCATTAAACTTTCAAAACTGTTCTTTTTTGAGTGTTGATGTCAACCTTTAAGTTGGCCACTAATTTGGATAGAGGATAAAGCTTTTCCAAAAGTGGTGACTGATTTTTCATTTTAATTTTTAATTTTTAATTTCAAATATTCCATTCCTTTTGAGCATCTATCGCCCACATCTTAGTCACCATTTGTGAAGAGTTTACCCCAATGGACAATTTGCAAACATTTGTTAATTTGGAATATTGGACTTTTACATGACAACATGTTATCAACTGGAAATGACTATTTATGAATTTGACTTGACATATAAATGATTTTTTTTGATGATGAACAAGTCTACAATCATTTAGTTTTGGATTGGGTAAAACATGAAACAATCAAATGGTAATTAGGAAACCATGAGCTATAAACATCCAAAATGTGGTGCCCAAATCCTTAGTCAAAATCTCATGCCCAAATTCTAAGATGAGTTCACAGGCTAATAATAACATATTCCTTACATTTGTCATAAGCTCATCATTTCCACTCATCAACTTGGGCACTCCATTTTGGCTCCATTATCTCCATTAAAAGATGCTTCATTATGTGTCATAAAATGTGTTGTATGTTGGTCAACAAGTGCCCTTTTATAGCTCTTTTGAGGTTCAACTTCTAGAGGCCATAACTTTGATCCAAGAAACCGATTGAGCCCCCTTTTTTGAATTGAAGTTCTCGAAGAGATCCATGTCTACAAAATTAACTTGCTTTGATTAAGGCCCATTTCAACAATTTTTTGGGGCCAAAATGAACCTCTAGAGCCTTTCAAATTGCATTTTTTGTTCTTAAACATTAGTATGCAAGGTTGAGACACCTTTCCTAGCAATTCAATTGGTTCAACAAACAAGTACAAGCTTTCAAGGAACAAAAGGTATGTTTAATTAGTTCACCTATCCTTGTGTACCTAGATTGGGATAAATAATTTAATGTTCATGTTGATGCTTCTAATCTCACTATTGAAGCTACCTTGGCTCAAGTAGGAGCCTAGGAATTAGATCATCCTACGTTTTTTGCAAGTTGATTTTCATCCAAGGCAGAAAATAATTATTGTTCTGTTGAATGAGAGGCTTTTGACATGATTTATGCCATTCAAAAGTTTCAACACTACTTGCTTTCAACATTGTTCTCATTTTTTGTGGACCACCAAGCACTATTGTACCTCACGAATAAAACCATTCTTCAAGGCTAAATAAGTGGGTGGTTATGCCATTCAAAAGTTTCAACACTACTTGCTTTCAACATTGTTCTCATTTTTTGTGGACCACCAAGCACTATTGTACCTCACGAATAAAACCATTCTTCAAGGCTAAATAAGTGGGTGGTTGATGCTTCCACAAGAGATCACTTTTAAGATTATTGTTAGGCCTATGAATAGTTATGAATAGTCATGTAATAGTTGATTAGTTGTTTTGGATAAAAGTGGGAAAATCCTTGAAGGGTGTGAATGAGGATTTTCTTGATGTTCATTTATTCCAAACAACTAATTTACCCTTCCAATATTAAATATCAATGTCACATGGGATGTATGACTTAGACTTTTCTAGCCATTCCTATGCAAGACAAATAGTAAATGTCCCTAGGGCCATCCAAAATTCAAGGACATACTGAAAATGCTGAAAAAATACTATGTATAGTCATCCCCAATTGCCCAACAAGCAAAAAAATAAAGATATTTAAAAGACAATTAAAAAGTAAGATAAAAGGGGGGGTGTGGGGGAGGAGGGGACTTGTAATGGTAGTGAGATGAAGTTAGACAAATAGTAAATGTCCCTAGGGCCATCCAAAATTCAAGGACATACTGAAAATGCTGAAAAAATACTATGGATAGTCATCCCCAATGGCCCAACAAGAAAAAAAATAAAGAAATTTAAAAGACAATTAAAAAGTAAGAAAAAAGGGGGGGTGTGGGGGAGGATGGGACTTGTAATGGTAATGAGATGAAGACACTTTGCCTCAATTGAAAACCTAAAAGAAAGAAATTTACACTTAAAATCGTAACACTCTCATTTTGCTTTTTCATTTGTGAGAAAAAGATAGAGAAAGAGTAGAAGAGAAGAGAACAACAGTGAGAAGACGACAAGAGAGCATCAAAAGTACATCATTTGAGGTGAGTTTGGCATCCATTGTTCATTTTCACAAGTTCTTTTGAGTTTTTATTGTTTTCTTCAAAGTTTCAAACAAACAAGCCATAGAGATATTGGGTTTTTTTGGGTGTGGGAGTATTGTAGGTGATGCTAGAAGTAACCCATTTTTGAATGCTCTTCCACTATCCAAAAATCTTATGCAAAGAGCCCATTCGATCTCCCAAAAATCCTTTTGCAATTTGCAATTTCTATAGACAAAGACAAAAAAAATTCAGAGGGAGTAGACATTTATGCCATGTGCAACAAGGATTATAAGGGTAGCTAAACAAGGGTTTGTAATCATATTTTGTGCATACTTGGACATGGGGTAAGAGGTTGTGAAAAGATAGGTGTAGTTGAGAACGCTGAGGTGTCTAGGTTGTGCATGGAGCTTGAGGCAAGAAATAAGGGTTTGCCAATAGAGTCTATGCAATCTACTATGCTTATAGTGGAAGTCGAGGGTCAATGGGGAGAGGGTTCTACAAGGGGAAGGAGAAAAATTACTAGTGCCCTAGGGATGTTGAATGTGTAATTATGGGAAGAGATAGATTTTGTTGTTGCTAAGTTTTTCTTTGCCCATGCCATCCCATTTCATGTGGCACTTTCTCCCTCTATTGCAGGGTTCGTACCCGCAGGCCCCGAACCCAGTTCTAGTACGCACATGGTTTGGGTTCGTCTGCGGGTACGTGCGGGTACTTGCTGGGTGAACATAGACATATATGATATCATTGATATGGCTTATTTGAATATTTTTCAACTATCAATTGGCATTTAATATTTAGCTTTGGCATTTGGCATTGATCAATGATCAAGTATCATACTATGAAATGATTTAGTTTTACAATTCTGTATATTTCTCTTATTTTTTTGTCTATACACACACACACACACACACACCCAAACCCCTAAAAAAAATTTTCACGTACCCACGTACCGGGTACTCATACCCGCACCCGTCCCAGAACCCGAACCGATAACTTAGCTTTCTCCTTATTTCAAAGAAATATTAAAAAAGACAAATGTCATTGGTTCCTCATAAGCTTCCCTTGGAGAATATAGACTATGTACCATCCTATTTGATAGAGAATATTCTAAGACAATTTTATTGGTGGAGGACATGAGGCAAACTTAGTTGAGTATGGGCTGCTCAATGATCATGGATGGGTGAACTAATTTTAGACATGTACCACCCATAAATTATATAGTTATATCTATAGCTGGCTTGTATTATATTAAGAGTTATTAATTGTTCAAGGAAGTCCAAAGATTTCCAATGTCAAATTTTGAGGGATGTCATAGAAGAGGTTGGGCCTTTAAATGTTGTACAAGTTGTCACCAATTCAACATGTGTTTGTAGAGTAGCTAGCATGATGGTAGAGGTGCATACAAACGCATTTTTGAGTCTGTTGGTTGAATATTTTGTAAACTTAGGAAGTTTGGCAAAATGGTGATTTCAACACAGTGTGTGAGTTAAACTCTCCTATTTAAGGGAAGGCTCCCCCTATCTAAATAACTAAAAACAAATATGGGTGAAACGACAATCTCTCCTCTTGTTTCAGGAAAGACTAAACTCTTTTCTCTTTACAGAAAAAGCAGGATTAACTTCTAAATAAAACTCTTATAGCAGTTTGTAATAAAATCAGTAGAAAGGAAATGAAGTTTCTTGAAAGCTCAAAGACTTCCGTCACTTCCTTCGGGATGGGAAAACAACCTCAAGCGCAAAGTCTTGAAAATCTGCAATCCTGTCTACCCTTTTGTAAGATAATTCTAATGATAATATACAGCATAAGACAGCACAAAGTCTGCAAATATGATGTATCTATTTAACTACTATGAATGAGAATCGTTACGAGCACAAAGACTTGCAATTCTTCTTAACTTCTAAATTATGAATTCAATCTTTAACATTTGCAGCACAAAGTCTGAAAATATTTCAATTGAAGCTCTCTCCAGCAATCTTCCACAATTTTCAAATAATCACAAAGTAATGCTCCAAAATGACAAAAGAACACAATGGATGCAAAGTAGGATTTCAACACAAAGTCTGAAATCTGTAACTCTTTGATATTATTTGAAAAAGATAAACTTATAACTATAAAGCTCAAAGTCTTTATGAGTACAAAATTCTGCAGAGTTTTCTTGCTTGCCAAAAAGATATGTTTACAAAGGACCTCCTTAGGTATTTATAGGAGAGAGGTCATGAGAAAAAGGTGGGAGGATCCCAACTAACTTGAGAAATTCTCTCAACCGATAACTAATTGCAATTGACTTATTCAAAATTACAATCTTATTGTAATTTGATTACATGTAATTACATTTTCCAAAACTGCAAGGAAAGAACACTTGCAATTGTAAAACTTGTTTTTACATATACTTTGTCGAAAGTGAAAATACATAAAACAACTTAATATTTTAATGTTTCATTCCTATCTTTGAAAGATAAGAACTTGCTGATGATCATCTGCAACTCATTAGGATCAGGACCAAGTGTATTTCTAGCAACAGCCACGGTCTTAATGATAACATCATGATCTTTGACTGTGACCTCTCTGTGTTCTTCGAAAGCAGCTTGCATCTTATCAAAGATTGTTCGATGATTGACGAACTTGTGGATTAAATCCATGAAGAACCGATCTGAATCGAACTCTTGGTGAAGATTTGCAGTAATCTGAGAAATAACATCATCGGTTGCAAGCAATTCTCTTTCATAACTTAACACTGTGCAAGGGATTTTCTTAAAGTTTGAAAGAATATCTTGTTCAACTTCAGCATTCATCTCAAGGGCAGCTTGGATTTAAAGTTAAGTCCAAAAAGTTCAACTTTTAAGCCTTTAAGCATTTCGGGTTTTTTTAATGACTTCAGCAATTTTACAAAAGGCAGTCGGAATTTCTGGGGCATTTAGCAATTTTTATTTTTTGCAATTTTTATAATTGCAATTCTGGCTACAAACCCCGACTTGCAATGGGTGAATAAAAACCCGATTTGCTTTACTTCAAAAACATCATTTTTTTGTTTCTTTTTCTATTTTCAAGAGAATGAAAATGAGATTATGCAATGGAAGGCCAAATGAATATGGAATGGATGGAGATGAAAAGAAATGAAATGGTAAACATGTCTTAAAGACAGCGAAATCTGCAAATGAAAAATATGGAAAGATGATGGAGAAAAACGTTCAAAGAGCGTAACGTTCTCACATAATTCTCAGCTGAGAACATACGGAATGAGTGAAAACGTATAGAAACGAAATGATTTGAAGAGTGAATGGAATGAAAGCAAATGAAGGTCGAATGGAATTTCGAAATATAGAAAAACACATTTGTATAATCCTCCGCTGAAAATGAATAGGATGGAGGGCGTATGAAGGGTATATGCAAATGGAAAATGCGTTCTTAAATGCAAGTGAATGTTATTGAACGAAGGCATATACAAGATGAAAGATGAATAAAAAAGGAAAACGTTTTAGTATAAAAGAAAAATGCGTTTCTATGAAAGGATGTATAACGTTTCTGTATAAAACAGAAAAACGTATGAAGGCGAATGAATAAAAACGCGTTTTATGCAGATGTGGAGGAGTAAAAACAAAATGCGTTTGAAGAAAACCCTAAGCGTGTATATAAACTCAGCAAAGAAGATGAAATCCTCTTTTTGAATCACTTTCCAAGTTATATCAAAAGTAATCGGGCCTTTTTGAGACAAGTGCAAGTAATTTAAAATAAAATCGGGGTTTTAGAAATGATATTACAAATAAGATAAAGAAGATCGGACCTTTTAAAAGACTTTGCAAATGCTTTAAAATGAAAATCGGGTTTTAGAAATGTCATTGCAAGTCAAAATAAAGTGAAATCGGAATTTTGAGAACTAAATGCAAGTGATTTTTATTAAAATCGGGATTTTTAACTCATTTGACAATTTTACTTTTGGCAAAAATGAGTATTTTTAGAGAACTTAGAAGAAATCGGACTTTTAGACAACTAAAGCAATTTCGGAACTTTTTTAAGTTTTAGCAATTTTGCTCTTAAGCCAAAATTTTCCTACTTGCTGAGTTGCCTTAAAAACCCGATTTTGGCCAAAAAGACAAGGAAAAAGACTCAGAAATTGACAAAAACGGAAAAGAAAGAGAGAAAAAGAGTAGCCCAAAGGTTTATAAACCTAAAACTGAGATTTGCCACTCTTTGCACCTCGTAATGCGTGCCTTAGAGAAGAAAATCTTCAAATTTTATCAAAAATTTGATTGGTTATCCGAATTTTTAAACAAGTCAAAAATTCCGGATAACAGAGTCCCATGTTGTGTTCATGTGTCGAACAATGCATTGAAAGATGTTGGCAAGATAAATTGGGTGAAGGTAATGGTGAGAAAAGCTAGAGCCATCAAAATGTTATTTTGTAGCAATCACACTTGCTCCTTCAAGACTTTTTCAAAGAACAAATTCCTCAAAATTGTGCAGACTCAATATACTAGTTACTTCATCTTGTTGGAGAGGATTCTTGAGGTTAAGAAGCCTCTACAATTAGTGATGGTTAATGTTGAGTGGTGTAGGTGGACATCGTCCAATACAATTGTAGAGAAGAATGTGAAACAAAAGATCCTTGATAATAATTGGTGGTCCACTTAGAGGTGAATTTTTAAATCAATTTTTTATTTTAAATTTTGAAAATTTCATGTATTTTAATTTTAAATCAGAATTGAGTCTTAATCTTTTTTTTTAATATTTTGTTTGTAGATACATTTGCTCATTCATATCACCTATTGTGTGGGTGATTATGTTTGGTGATACAAACTCTCTTAGTTTTGGGAAAATTTATGAGATAGTTGACAACATGCTTGGTGAGATGAAGCAAGCAATACAAAGTAGAGACACTGATTTGAGATGATATGAGGAGCATATTAGGGCCATTGTGACGTGGTAGTGGAACATTATTATGAACAAATCACTTCTAATGGAAGCCTATGCTCTAATTCTAAAATGATATGCACCAATGATTGTGAGAGTGCATTCTTTTGAAGATGAAGAGTGAAAGTAGGTTTATGAAGGCCCTTTGAAAGATGTACAACATTTAGGAGACATACAAACTTTGAGAGTAGTGGATTGCTTTTGTCCATCTTTGCAATCCAACATTCAATAAACTAGAGGTAGGATATATGGGGCTACATTAGCTCAAAATGATCCCATTGGATGGTGGACATGACATGACAAGGATGCCATGGAGTTGAGGATGCTTGCCATTCTCTTCCTTTCATAGCTGGCCAATTCCTTTGCTTCAAAGAGGAATTGATCCACATACAACTTTGTTTAGTTCATCCAGAGGAACAAGCTTATCTCTTGATATCAAAGAAGTTGGTGGCTTTGCAGAGTACCTTGCAAATTCAAGATTGACAGCAGTGTGACTATCATTAGACTCCAATCACATTTTGGGATGTTAATCTCAAAGATGTGACACAAATTGATGAGGTAACATGGGAGGGGCTGGTTGGGGTACCATTGGATGAGGTAGTTCCTCGTATTAGGAGTGATTCAATCTTAGACTTTGATTTTGATGTAGTGTCAGCGTATGAAGATTAGGCACATTGGTAGATGTTCTACGTTTTTGTCATTTTGTTATAATTGTTATATAATAAATATGTACACTAACAATTGAAGCAATGAAATCTTGTTAATTTATGTCAAATCTCATATGAATTCTCCATTCAACTCTAATGTTATGTAATGCGGCTCTATAACGTATATGATGAATGCCTTATATATGAATAATTGAAATTTCCTATATTTTTAATTTTTCCCTATTTTTTAATTGCCATCCCCTATCATCCCTATCCTGGAAACGACATGAGACATAGGAAAAAATTGTTGACTATCTCTCTACTGGATATTTTCACTGGATATTTTCTAGGGGAAACACAAGCTATTGAATTGAGGAAGTTAGCATTGAAGGCACACACATCTCAATTAATAAATTGATTGATGTACAAGATGGGCCTTGATCAAGTGTTACAACGATGTGCTAAAAAGGCTGAGATTCAAGATGTACTCCAAGAGGCACATGAGGATTTAGTAGAGTCACATGGATCTTGATGCCACAAGAAGGAAAGTGCTTCAAGCGAGCCTTTGTTGGCCAATCCCACATTGAGATACAAACATGTGGGTATTAGGATGTGACATGTTTGTAGACAGGAAAGCCACTAGAAAGGGACTTTATGTCTTTCTAACCCTTCCCAACCCTAGGGACTCTTTGTACACTAAGTTCTAGATTTCATTAGACTATTAAAAACATGCACGGTATGATGGTGTGATTACATGCTGGTTGCCACATAGTACTTAATGAAGTGGACAAAATCTAGAGCATTATTTGACAATAGTGCCCAAAGTACAGCAAGATTTATCTAGGATCAATTTGTAACAAGGTTCAAGATTTGTATCCATATTACAAGTGATCATGGGGAACATTTTGTCAACCACACAATTAGATTAATGACTTTGGAATTCCATATCTTCCATTCATTCTTGAGTCCATATTATGCTAGAGCCAATGGGCAAGTAGAGGCCATGGACAAGGTTTTAATTGGGTTCATTGAGAGGTCATGTAACACAGAGGGAGTAGGTTTGGAAGAATGTAGTGTCCTTGGTAGGATGTTAGCTCAAATCCACCAAGTTTTTTTGCAATCACTTAAATCCTAGCTCTTTTTGATCACTAAGTTCCCAATGTGGGCAAGGTGTGAGCATACAAAGATGAGAATGAGGACAATTGAATTAAATAGTAGTATATTGGCGGCTCAATGACAATAATAGTAGATGTAAGGAAGCTCAAAACCTTTGTAAAAAGATCATCCTTAGGAAGATCAATGATGTCTTGGCTTGCAAAAGATATCACAAAAGAGGAAAACACCAATGCATTCCATTCCTTTAAGAATGGGAAATCCCCAGGAGTGGATTGCCTTTCAATTGGATTTTATAAAGCTACTATTGAGTGGGTGGTTGATATTTTGTATGAAATGTATAAAGAAGCTATTCATAGAGGCTCTTTAGGAAATAAAGTGAATAGAGGCATTATTAAACTCCTACCACAAGAAGGAGAAAAAACAAAATGAAAAATTGGAGACCGATTACTTTGTTGAATGCGTTTTAGAAGATTCTAGCTAAGGTTCTTTCTTTGAGGCTTATAGACATTCTCTTGAGGATTAAAAATGATACTCAAACTGGTTTCATCAAAGATAGGTATATCCTTGAGAACTTGATTACCAATTGGGAATCCTTAGAATGGGCAATAAATCCAATCAAAATGTGGGTATCCTACTTCTTGACATTGAAAAAGCATGTCAGAGTTGAATGGTCATCCATCCTCACCATTTTGAAAGCTTTTGGGTTTTTTATTGAGTTTTGTAAAATGATAAAAGTATTGGTTCAAGATGCCTTCACTCAGTTAGATGTTAATGGCTCTCTTTTTGAACCCTTCATGCTTGAAAGATCTATCAGATAGGGGTGCCCTCTTTCACCTGCTCTTTTTGTGATTTCTTTAAAAACTCTACACTATATGTTGAGAATTGACATTTTGAGGGATGTGGTGAAAGGGGTTGTTCTACCTAATAATGAAAATTTGTTGAATATCCAATTTGTAGATGACACTACTCTTTTTCCTTTGCTTGAGGAAAATAATTTCAAAAATACGGTTGAAAAGTTGTAAATTTTTTGATGCTTCAAGTGCCAAAGTCTCTGAGTTTAAGTCTATCTTGTTGAGCTGGATGGATGAGCCTCCTGATTGATTTAAGAACTATTCTTGCTAATGGGGGGGGCGGGGAATGGCGGGAGTCCTTCAAAACAAGTAAGATACCTAGGGATTCCCTTTGTTGTCAAACCTTTCTTGAAGGATATGTGGGATTGGATGTACACTAAGATTGAGGAAAAATTGAGCTGGAATAATAACTATTTGTCCCTAGCTGTAGGATGCAAGTGTGTCAAAATATTTTATCTTTATACTCCATTTATTATGCCTCTATTTGGTTCTTTGCTGGTTATCAAGTTGACAATGTTCAAAAATTGATAAGGGACTTTCTCTGGTCAGATGGTAAAGGTAAGAATAAAAGGCATGCAGTAAGATGGGATTGATGCTGTATGGACAAAAGTATAAGAGGTTTGGGACTGAAGAATTTGAGGATCCAAAGTGTGGTGCTTACCACAAAGTGGATAATCAAATCCTTTGATGGCAATGAGCTATGGAAAGTCTTGGTAAGAAAGAATATTCATGATGTGGTTCCAAAAAATGCCAGGCAATGGAGAAACTTGCATCCTCATGATATAAATTTTGGGAAGTTTCCTATTAAGTCTTCAGGGTTTACTATGTTGAATGGTATATAGAAAGCCTGGGAATCAGTAAGAAACCTCATTGACGGGAAGAAGCTCTTAATAAAAATACAAATGAGGCCTATAGCTTCAAATCCTGGTGGAATTTGGTTAGCAAAAAAAAGCCACTAGCTCTACTTCAGGGTTGCTTTGCTTACAACTGGAACAGTGAAGGAAATTATGAGTTTCAGGATATATATTTAACAATAGTATCTTGAAGACTTGGCCTCAGGTTAGTACTGAATTTGATCTGCCTGCTTCACATATAAGAACTTATTCCACTTTAAAGAAGGCCCTATTGATTGTTAAGTTTCCTATCAAGTTGAAATTTAATACTTGAGAGTTTGGATAACTTTAAGTGGAGTATGGTACAATATTTTTGAAAATATGTTCTCAAAAGTTGCATAAGTTTTTGATCAATTCCTGAGAGGTCTTAAAACATGTTAATCTTGCCTAGAACATTAACCTTGACAATCAAGACTGGTCTGATTCTTTGAAAGCTTGTTGGTCTAGGATCTTAGAACCTAAGAAATGTTGCTTTAGATGGCTTTTGCCGCTCAAAAAACTTGTTGTGGGTAATCCTTGCAATAATAACTATTCTGTCTGTAATTGTTTAGAAGATTTTGAGCATATTTTCTTTAATTGTTTGTATGCTAAGCCTATTTGGTCTATCTTCATGAGTAACATTCTTGGGTGGGACATTAGAGTTAATGTGTCATGGCAAGAAATTCTTTGTGGTTATGCCAAGGGGATAAATGTCAAGCTTAATGTTTTTTGGATTTCTCTCTTTATTGAAATTTTGTGGTTTATCTGGAAAAGGAGAAATGAAGATTTATACCCAGACAAGAGAAGGTACCATATTAAGTCTTCTAGTAGACTCACCTTTTTCAAAATTCTTGAACAGGTTACCATGACTTTGGAAATCCCCAAATCCCCACCGAAAGATTCATGAAGATAGTGGATGAAGGTTCAACTCTAATCTACAAGTCTGATATAAAGTTTGCTGAATTTTGGTCGCATGATCTTAGGAAGATTGATGATAAATTTTACAAGGAGTATCTAGACTTTCAGAACTAGTACAACAAACAGCTTAAATGTGAATTACTTATAATTGAAGCAGTCAAAGACTTGGAAGTTATAAACCAAAATTTTGATAAAAGTGCTAGTTGAGAGAGTCTTCATAGGGGTTGATTCTTACAAAGAAAGTAATAATAGAGGTAATAAAAACAATGTTGAAGTTGAATATGCTGCTATGTCGAAGTTGAATATGCTGCTGTTCCCGAGCTAGATCCTGACTTGGAAGGGTAGAGTCAACATTTATAATTTCTAGTATTTTGTGATGCTCCTTTGTTTATGATGGTGGTATAGACGATGTTTTGTAATGTTTTAGTCTGAACTAGCATCTTGCGTGGTGGGGCTGATGAGTATTTCTCACATCTATATTGTAGCCTATTTTTTATAATTAGTAATAGATCATCTATATAAAAAAAAATGGCATCTCTAAGCATCCTTGTCACCTATTTTTCAAGAACAGATGTATTGGTACTGGTACCAGTCTCCTGTACTAGTACCAGTATTGGTCTATGGTAAACATGATATTTGGATAAAAATAATTGTTAGTACTATGGTGCTAATTTCCATGTCTCAAGTACAGCAAACATACAAGGAGGAGAAAAGTGATTGCTTTTCTTTGTAATTGCCAAATAATTTCACTATATTACTTGACTAGAAGATTGATTCAAATCTTATATTGTTTACAAGAGCAAGGAATGCGTTTCCTTGACCTGAAGATGTTTCTGTTTATGAGGGAAAGGAACGGGCTGATGTTCTTTTATTTTTCTGATGGCATTTATGAATGCTTTACCAACACTTGATACTGTTGCATCTTTGCTTACACCACGTTGTACATAGGGACAACAGTTGAACTATTGTCCTTGTAAAGTTTACAAGTACATGTTTGTACAGAGAAAAAAAATAGTGACTGTAATCAACCAGGAGTTGCATAACAAAGATTGAAAGAGGAAGTGAGAGAATTCACTTGTATCTCAAGACAGTAAAATATGGTTGTTGTATCATTATTTTTTGGTCATTAAATTACCCTTTTGGGGCGTCTTTTATCTTAGATGCCAGGAGTAATGGGTATCACTTCCATTAAATTCACATAGGAGTTGCACCCGACCTCGTCTATTGGGATACACCATATCTAGCATTGGATGCTGGTAATTTATTCAATTCAATATTCAACATTTGTAAATTTAAGCATGTAACATGTCTTTTGGGGATGTGATCATGGGTTGCCTTGAATTCCTTCCTTTGCCCCCCTATGACATTGTCTTAATCACGACCAACCTTTCCTTTCTTTGCTTTGCCTTTTGGACTTGAGCCTTTAAACAAGACTTTTGGTGACTTCTTCCCTCTCACTTCTACCAAGATGGCTTCCCTTTTCTTTTCCCATTCTTGCATATCTTTATGGACTGATCCAAAAATTGGATTTTGAGTAGGATCAAATGGTTAATTCTATCTCCATTTCAGTCAAGGAAGACTAGTTAAGGGATTCCTTCTTGAGAAAAAGTTGGTTTCTATCATTTGGAACATCAAGGACTTGTATTCAGGATTGTTGAAGACCTAGGATGATCCAAAGCATCTTGGGAAAGAAGATGGGCTTGTGTGCTTATAGTATTTTTCCAATTTTGATGAGTTTGCAACTTGCAACATGCCAAGAACATGTGTTTTCTGTGGCTGATGCATATAATGCCACTTTAAACATGCAGAACACCACAGTGAACAACCATTTACTCAATGAACTTGTTAGAAGCGTTGAACTATTCTTTGAGCTTTCAGCAAATTCGTCACTATGTGTGGAACACAAGGAATATAAAGGGTTTTTTTTGTTCATTTCACCTTCCAAATATTGGAATGTTTGTTCACACTCTTGGGGAATGTGTAGGAGGTTATTTAAATCAAATTTGAATACTGTACATGTCATGCCTCTGAAATTGTAACACTAAGATATAAAACATCGAAATACAAATAAATAAATAAAAAATAAATAACAATATAATTATTAAAAATATAAATATAAGTATTGTCAACTTAAATATTATTATAATTTTAATCATTATAATATAAATATTGAAATATATATATATATAGCAATTATGTAAAGGCAGCAATTGGTATGGATTTCATATTAAAAGACAGCTATAGTAATAATCAAAAGCAGCGATCATTTACCCCAGGTAGCAATACTAGGATGTGAGGGAAACAATTAATTAAAGGCAGTGATGAAAATGAAATTAAGGTAACATTATTTTTAATTAAAGAAGCTGACCCTCTTCAAAGAGTCGCACCTCTTGAGGAGTCACTCCTCTTGGCAAATAGTTTTATATATTGAAGATGCTATGAATTAAGAGGGTATCTCTCGGGTTTTATTACAGCAGAGCAAACATATTAAGGAGAAGATTTAGGAAGATTTTGTAGAGGAGTTATGAGGCAGATTTGAGCAGAATTGTGATTCGAACTAGAGCAGATCAAAAATAGATTAAAGCAGAAACATATTCAAAAGGAACATTGATCCTCATAAGAGGGAAAACAACATCCAGTGATAAAATAGATAGATCGAACCAAGGAGTAGAAGTACTTATCCAAAAAGAGATGCAATCAGCATCCCAAGAAGGAAATAGTATTAAAGTTAGATCTGTCTAAATCGCAACAGCAGTCTGAAGATATATATATATATATATATATATAATCTGCAATAATTCTATTTTCTACAAGAATAGTGGTATGAATAATAGAATCAATAGATGTGGTGTGATAATGTGAAATGCATATTCTAAATCATTGATCTATCTATAACCCGGCAAGCAATCATGTGGGGGAGAAGAGGAAATGCAAGGAAGGGGAGCAAATATGAGATCATCATCTAAGTAGACCACCACATGCTAGATGTCCAATGTGCCTACCACTTGTGGCCAAGAGGGTGAGTGTCCGCTCTTGGGCTTAGATAGGAGGATTTCAAGGCACCTTATTGCGATTTCCTTTCCAACCACTATGATGGTTGATTGTTGGAGAAATCACAAGTCATAAGAGGATGAATACGAAGATATGAATAGGGAGGGTAGATGATGCAAAGCGGGGGTAAACAATCTCCTAACACACGAAAACAACCACTCTTTCAACTCTTAGTCTTCAATTGATGGGTTTTCCTTCACAAGCCCTCATTTTGCTAAAAGTCTTTCAAAAGGGCATTTTTGGGCATAACTTTTGACACCAACCTGATCCACCAAAAGGGAAACCTGTTTCAGATACCCATTTACCCATTTTCACACATATCTCAAAATGAGATAGGATTCTTTTGTATGGAGGGGCTCTCATTTTGACTGTCCTCACTCTAATTAGGCTTAATGGTGCAATTTGGCTTGGTAGCAGCAAGGTATTTGGGTTCTAGGGTCTCTACTCCCATTCCAATGCTTCAAACACGTCCTACAGGGTCTCAAACAACTACTCCCAACACAGATCATTCCCCAATTGCAAACAACAAATTCCTTCCACTCACTAGGGTTTCTAGGTCTGATACATGAAGGTATCAGACATTCAGACTTCTCCACACGTGCCACACCCCATTTCCTTCATCTACAACTTAGAAATATCAAAATGCACATCAACACAATCCATTCCACCAAGTTTTAGAAGTTTCTACCAGGTGGAATGGAGATTATTACATTTTATTCCCTCACTGGTTACCCTAACTAGGGTTTCGACCAGTCTGAAGTAAAATGGACACAACGCCTTTGAAACTCAATGAAATTACATGCAACCGGTGGCAAAAGCAAGTAGATTCAGTGTACAATCATACACAATTGGTTTTAGATCATCCTTGGATCGTACAGATCCGTACAACTCAGAATAGCAGCAAGGAAACATTAGAATTTACAAAAAACAAAGTTTTATTGCTTCAATCTTCAAAAACTTTAACAACCAACCTTCCCTTTGACCATACAAGGCTTTTTAAACATTTACAATCATATTCCAATGGTCCTCAACCACTTTTCAAATTAAGGACTAACACAAACGTCATTATGTTTAGTTTGACAAAAATACAAAAAGTTGCTCACCAACATTGTGTAACTTTTGACAACTTTTGTATTTAGACACTACTATTCATCTAATGACTTAATCTAGATCCCAACACACATGAAATGGTCTAAGAAGACCTTATTAAATGAAAAACACTAAAGCAAAACAAAGTGACAACTTCTTGATCCTTGGAGGCATGAAAACTTGTGGGTGCCCCCGCACCATACTCCCTAGCAGAGAAAAGAACTCAGTTCCACTTGAGTTAAAACCTGCAATAGTAAACCTGCATCATGACCTACTCACCATTTGCAAATGCTTGGGAACCTGCATGATAACCTGTAACAACATCCACTTGTAAAGAGTACAAACCAATAACTAATCTACAACCTTGAAATCAATGACTCCTTTGCTCAGAACTGCCCTTTGCTTGCATCTGCTACCTCCAACTTGTAACTAATCCCTTTCTACTTGATAGATGGCATAGAATGCAATAGAACCTTGCCCCACTTCAATAGCTTGTTTCATTTTGAACTTAGGCTTCTCATCCCTCAACTTTACCATCCCAACCAAAGCATTTTGTCTTCTCTCCTTATCTCTAACCATTAGGACTTTAAACATGGTTTCTTGATCAATGGTATTGCTCTCTTCCAAAAGAAGTATATCAGTACTAACCTCCAATATCTCCTTGTGAAATGCCTGCAATGAATGTCTATATGCTTCACCCTCAATGGAAAATAGAAAAGATTGAGTGCTCCTTGCCTTGTCAACACCAACACTGCTCAGATTTGGAAGAGACCCTTGCAATACAACTATGTAATGTTTTCCACACTCACCCAATAATCCTTTCATAATCCTTTTAGCATGTCAATTGCTGGTTGAGGTATTTCGGTCTGCAAACCCACAATGGCAACTTTATCTTCCCCATATGCAACCCTCTCTACTGTCCTAGTAGCAGACATAAATCTACTTGCATCCTCAAACTCAAATGGCATATGTCTAATATGGTGAATTAAATGGAAAGCTCTGTCCTTGCAGTCTAACAACTAAAAATTTGAACCCTGCACTGTGTCTGCCAGCAACTCACCTTGCTCAACTTGCACTTTAAACTCAAATTCACTCTCTTCAAACAACTTTAAATGATTGATCCTTTGCCTTGGTAGTAAGGAATGTGAAAACTCATCCACAACTATGTCTACATTATCCTTCAACATGCTTTGGATCTCCCATGGCAATTCATAAATGTCAATTGCTGTCATAACAGTCCGGGGTCTGATCATGATTTCAAAATCCACCTTTTCCTCCTTCATAGACTTTGGGAACTCTTTTTGACTCATTAACATCACCCTTGACCCCACTTTTGGATCTTTGTCTTCCTTCTCTATGATTTGTACAAACTCCTTTTCACTCACCAACATAACACTAGAACCCAATTGTGATTCTTGACTTTCCTCTTTTAATGGTGTAAGGGTGTATTAAACTCCATCTTTCTCTATGACATATATGTTTTTGCTACCATCATGCTTGGCATTCCTATCATATTGCCAAGGTCTACCCAAAAGAAAATGGCAAACATCCATTGGTATTATGTCACACAAGACCTTATTCTTATATCCCCCTATGTGAAAATCTATCCAACTTTGTTCATTCACAACTACTTGCTGTCCTTTGTTAAGCCGAGAAACCTTATAGGGAGTGGCATGAGAGAGCTTTTGTAATTTCAACTTCTCAACCATTTCAAGAGAAACCAAATTGTCTGTACTACGATAATCAATAACAACCTTGTAACACTTACCTTGGCTTTTACATGTAGTCCTAAAGAGTGATTTTCTCTGTGGTGGTTCCTTCTCCATTGGCCCTTTGATCAGAGTTTTCATCAGCAAAAACTCTCCAATCTTTGGTTCCTCAATGTGTGGTGAAGAATGTACACTCTTAGCATCATCTCCACCTTGTGCAATCTGATTTCTTCTTTCTCTTCCAACAAAAGTAGATGGTTGCTCCTCAATACATTGCCATGCTTGGTGGCCTGCACATTTGTTGCACTTATAGCACTTCCCAGTAAAGCCACTTGAACCTCCTCTTTGGCCTCCAAATCTGCCTCTCGAATCTGATCTTTTTCGCCTAAAACCGCCTCTTGAATCTACAGCTTGTTCTTGAACTCTACTTGCCTCTCCTTGACTCTCATATGACTGTCCTGAATCAGCATATGACCATCTTCCTCTAAAATTCCTTCGTCTACCCCTACTTTGCTTTTCTTGCCTTCTCCTCAACTTATCTTCAGCCTTGATGGCCAATTGATAACACTCTTCCACTGTTCTTGGGTTTGTGAGGCTCAATTCATCCTGAAGGTTGTAACTCAACCCATTGATATATCTTGTCACTTTTTCCACATCATCTTCTACATGGCTTGCCCTTATATTCAATTTGTAGAACTCCTTTGTATAGGCTTGCACATCCATATCTTTTTGCTTGAGGTTTTGCAGCCTTTTGAATAACTGAATGTTATAGTCACCAGGTAGGAATTTGCCTTTGAGTTTAGCAACCATCCTATCCCAAGAGGTGATTTTAGACTTGCCCTTCTTTCTCCTTTCATCTTGTACATAATCCCACCAAAGCAAGGCATGGCCCTTCAACATTGTCTTGGTCAACTTCACCCTTTGCTCTTCTGACACATTTTCATATTCAAATTAGTTGTCTAGTGCTCCTATCCAATCTAGGAGTTCTTCAAAGTAGTTGTCTAGCACCCCACTAGGTAGACTACCCCATGTTGGATGTCCAACGTGCCTGCCACTTGGGGCCAAGAGGGTGAGTGTCCACTCTTGGGCTTAGTGTGGTGTTTTCTTTGGGCCAACCTATTGTTCTCCCTCATTCAATCCTATTGTGATTGAATACTGAAAATAAGTATAGATTTGAAAATAAGACTTATGATGAATTCACTCAAAAGCTTATCAAAAGATTTGATCAAAAACATCTCGAATGGTACTTTAAAGAACTAACACAACTAAAACAACATGGAACCGTAGAAGATTATGCCACTGAATTCCAAAAGCTATCGGTCATGGTACTCGAGGTTTCTCAAAGTAGACTCACATACCTATTTGTAGAAGGTTTAAAAGAATCAATCAAGGGTATGGTAACTGCCTTCGATCCTACAACACTTCAAGATGCAATCCAAAGGCAACGAGATTAGAAATCACATCATCAAAAGACAAGCCCTACACGAAGAATTTTACATCAAACACACGTAATGAATACCCCTATAAGGAAAATTGGCATAAAAAGGAATTTCTTCCTAGAAATGATTTTAAAAGAAGTTCAAAAAGTAAAACCATGTTTCCATTGTAGAGAAAAATGGGAGCATGAGCATGTTTGTAATAGAGAAGACCTTAGAAAGAAAAAATTGTGCTTCAAGTGTAAGGAAAAATGGGGGCTAGGACACATATGTGGAAAAGGAAGCCAAATACGTAATATAGAGGCAATGTTCGATGACAAAGCAAAAGGAAATCCAAGCAAGAAAACAAGGTACGATGAAGGAGATCTTAAAAGCATCCAATCAAATGAAGAAAGGACAATAAACAAATGGAGCTTTGTGGAGGAACAAATCTAGTAGTTACGATGACTTTACACCCTCAAGATCTAGAAACAAATTACCCCACCAATCCCCCTAGTAAGAATTGTAATATGTCAACTTGTAATCTCTTCATAAGACCCCTAAGGTTTCCTTGTCAAGTGAATGGAAAACCTCTTTATAGAACATTACATAGATATATGTCATACTTCTAATCCTCATCTTAAAATATATAAGTTCTTGCTTTAAGGTTAAGAGATATCTACGCCATTGAAAAGGTTTTGGTTAAAATGGCATTGCTTGAGGACAAGCAATCTTGAGAAGGGTAGACTGTCATGCCCCCGAAATTGTAATGCTAAGAGATAAAGCATCTAAATACAAATAAATAAATAAATAAATAAATAACAATAACAATATAAATATTGTCAACTTAAATATTATTATAATTTTAATCATATAATATAAATATTGAAAAGTGTATATATATATATATATATATATATGAAAATAAACAGATAATATATTAAAATAAACAAATAGCAATTATGTAAAGGCAGTGATTGGTATGGATTCATATTAAAAGACAGCTATATTAATAATCAAAAGCAGCGATCATTTACCCCAGGCAGTGATACTAGGATGTGAGGCCAGCAATTAATTAAAGGCAGCAATGAAGATGAAATTAAGGTAACATTATTTTTAATTAAAGAAGCCGACCCTCTTCAAGGAGTCACACCTCTTGAGGAGTCACTCCTCTTGGCAAATAGTTTTATATATTGAAGATGCTATGAATTAAGAGGGTATCTCTCAGGTTTTATTACAGCAGAGCAAACATATTAAGGAGAAGATTTAGGAAGATTTTGTAGAGGAGTTATGAGGCAGATTTGAGCAGAATTGTGATTCAAACTAGAGCAGATCAAAAATAGATTAAAGCAGAAACATATTCAAAAGGAACATCTATCCTCATAAGAAGGAAGACAACATCCAGCGATAAAATAGATACATCAAAGTATCAAACCAAGGAGTAGAAGTACTTATCCAAAAAGAGTTGTGATCAGCATCCCAAGAAGGAAACAGTATTAAAGTTAGATCTGTCTAAATCACAACGGCAGTCTGAAGATATATATATATAATCTGCAATAATTCTATTTTCTACAAGAATAGTGGTATGAATAATAGAATCAATAATTGTGGCATGATAATGTGAAATGCATATTCTAAATAATTAATCTATCTATAACCCGGCAAGCAATCATGTGGAGGAGAAGAGGAAATGCAAGGAAGGGGAGCAGATACGAGATCACCATCTAAGTAGATCACCGCATGCTGGATGTTCAATGTGCCTGCCTCTTGTGGCCAAGAGGGTGAGTATTTGCTCTTGGGCTTAGATAAGAGGATTTCCGGGCAACCTATTGCGACTTCCTTTCCAACCTCTACGATGGTTGATTGTTGGAGAAATCACAAGTCATAAGAGGATGGATAAGAAGATATGAATAGGGAGGGCAAATACAAGCACTCCATTAGGTAGACTACCCCATGCTTGATGTCCAACGTGCCTGCCACTTGGGGCCAAGAGGGTGAGTGTCCGCTCTTGGGCTTAGTGTGGGGTTTGCTTTGGGCCAACCTATCATTCTCCCTCATTCAATCCTATTGTGATTGAATACTGAAATAAGTATAGATGTAACATGGCTTATCTAATGAGTTATGATGATTTTACCTATTTGTACTCTTTTTTATGAATTATATATACAAATGCAATATTGCTTGATATGATTGCAGGACCTAAATTAGGATTTATCTTGCTAAAAGGCATTTAATTAGTAAGTTATATCTCTAGCTATATTACAATTCTTATTGTAATGAAATTTGTGATTCTAGGACAAGATTTAGGGTAATTCTCAAATAGGAGACATTACAGAACATGGGTTGGCACTCATTTTTACTTATTGTAGCAAGTGTTTTGCACACAATTGTCACCATTGGAGTAGGGTTTTGGAAGAAAGCAATTGAATGAAGGTTGTACAAGTTCGTGTGTCTTGTAAAAGAGATTTGTAGGTCATATGCAGACAATATTACATTGTACTTGACTGATGGATAGTGGAGATGAGTAATTTTTCTTTCAAATGGAACTTTTATATTTAGGTTTCAAAAGGAAGACCTCTACATTTATGTTTCTTGTGCTGCCATGCATTCAGTTGTACTCCTGTCGGGTTGCCTTGGTAGCTACTTGATAAAAAGTTGTTGGTAGTTGCTAATGGTTTCCCTATATGTCCGTCTCCACCCATCTAAGTTGTCAAACTTTATGAAAGCCAAATAATTTCTCCTCTAGAATCAAAACCCTATACCATAGAGTCTTGGAAGAAGGGTTCTTCATTCTCATTACACTACTCTGTGCTACATTTATATCTATGGTTGTTTCAATCTGTTGAAGGGTGCTTTAGGCTATTTCCCAAATTGCCACTAGGTCCTCCTAGATGTGTAGGTAAGTTCTCTGCAACAAGATATTTGCTATCCAAACAAAAGGGTTCTTATATACAATTTTGGAGGCCAAATTTCCCAGGAAAGTGTCTGCCATGCTTGATTTAGTTTTCACCTCCCCCTCCATCTTGAAACCCATTTCTCTTCCTCCAACTCTTTCTCCAAAATGCTCTGAACTAACACCATTTGAGATTTATCCTTGGCTGCAATAATCATTACAAGTCATTTGGTTGGGAGTGGCCCAACAAAAGGCACCTCTCCACATTGGGCTTCACTCCTCATTGTCATGGCACCCTATCGGCTGATATACTTTCCAGTCACAAGTGGACCACAAGTGTTGTCGTTTTCCAACCTTACATGTATTAATCATCACATAAAATGGTTATGAAGGACAACTGTAGGGTTTGGCATACACCAGTAGTATAAAGGCTATGGACTTATGCTAGCCCCTTCTCTAGTCCAATGAGGCTATGAGTGGGCTGTCTGCTCTTGATAACTTCCTTACTCATAATCAAACATTCTTTGAGGAGTTGGGATGTGACGAAACCTCCTCCATCTCGGCTCCAGCACTGACCAGCAGATCTGCTGGTCTGTTAAAAATGTTGGAAACCATTGGAAATGGATTTAGCCTTAAGCAACTTTGTATCTTGGAGGATATGATTTAGTTTCCAGCTGGGTATAGCTCCTTTTAACATTCCATCGATTATAACTTGGAGTCACCTACTCCAAACATCGTTGATTTGAGGAAGAGGGCTAGGGCTTTAACCTCATTGTTAGTCCTTGTAGGAAGCTGTGTTGTAGAGCCCCAGAGTAGAGTTCCTTTTGGATCTTGGATGATACAACTTGCCCTTGTCTTCCCCGGATTCCCTTTGGAGGCCCCATCAAAATTGGTTTTACATAAATCCCGTGGTGGGAGAGTCCATTTAGCAGTTCCTCTATATCCTTGGGTGCTCTCTTTCCGTTTATGAAATTTTTTCTATCATTATTAGTTGTCATTGACTATTCAATTTGATTTAGATCACTAACATTTCATGCCAAAAATTATTATAAACAATCACTGTATAAGGTACAATATGATCATTAATACTCATTCTAATCCCCTTCCTTAATGGTCATATTGAAAAAAAGAACAAGCTTTCCCCTATTACTAACTTATCATGGCCAAGCCATTGGTGATAATGTTAGCATTTTTATTTCAATGTTGGACAATATTTTATAGCTTTATCTCACATTTAATGTTTTAAATTAGTATATACATTGTAAAAGGTACAATATGATTGTTAATAGTAAATACACATTCTAATATGCTTCCTTAAGGGTTATATTGAAAACAAGAGCAAGCCTATCGTGACCAAGCTGCTGGTGATAATATCAGCAGTTTACCTCAACACTGGACAATTTTTTATAGCTGTATCTCACATGTTAAACTAGCTATCATGTGTACTGATAGCAAACTTCCACACGCTTTGTTTGAGTGTGGAATACTGGAGTATTTGCAAGTTCTATTTCACTTTGATTATCACAGTGAAGCACAGTTGCTTGCTCCTGTTATATTTACAAATCAGCAAGTATCTTGTACAACCATGTATTCCTTATTAAATTTGTTTTTAATTACTGCAAGTTGCTCCATGATATCCTTTAAATTCAGCAAAAGATCAGCAAAAGATTTTCCTTCCATGTGATTGACAAGAGTGTCTTATTCACATAAAAACACACCCTTTAACTGATACAGCATATAGAGAGCATAATTGATTCCACAAGTCAACTGCATACCGATGCCACCAATTCATCACAAATGGATAACTTTATTAACATAGAGGCCTCTTTGTTCTTCTCTTTAAACACATCTTGCTTGTTTGAGTTTGATTGATATCATTTAACCTTTCTTGTCACATGAAGCTTTGGGGAATCCCCTGTACTATAATTGCCCAGTCAGTTGTGCAGAATTTTAGTTCTTCACTCCAGTGTGCTTAGAATTTAATTTATTCTCTTTAAAATTTAAATCCCTATTTCTTCAATTGCTTGCAAAAAATCAATTCTTGGCTTCAG